>ML828648.1:80981-97550 GCA_009831015.1 Picea engelmannii | reverse complement strand
GCAATGCTTGAGTAATTCTCGATGCTTTGGTATAAAATACTCATCTTCCCAAGTGTAATCTTCAACAGGTAGTTTCATCCACATAATGAGATACTCTGAAATGGATCTATTAATCCTCAACTGGCAAATTCTTGTGTCATTGATATCTTTAGGCTCCAATATTATTTTTCCTTCCTCGTCAAGTTCTGGAAATATAGTTTGAAATGGTATATTTTGACCTATAACCTTCTTTAAAAGCATGAAACATGGAAAACTGTTTGTACTCGCGAAGATGCAGGAAACTCCAATTTGTATGCCATAGTACCAATCTTTTGCAGCACCTTATAAGGGCCATAGTACTTTGGTGATAATTTATTATCCTTTTTAGCTTGATTGAGGGACATATGTTTGTATGTTTGTGGTCTTAAAAATACCCAATCGTATACTTAAAAAATTCTTTCACTACGATGTTGATATCCTTGTTATTTCATGTGATTTTGTGCCATGGTCAAGTTGTCCTTTAATAGTTGGAGAACTTGTTGTTGATGCTCGATGTGATATTCCACTGCTTGAAACTTAGATGCTTTTGTTAGAGAAGAAGTGATGGAAGGTGGGCGATATCCATAGAGTTCCATAAACGATGTAATTTTTGTTGCAGTATGAAAGGAAGTGTTATACCACCATTCTGCCACTTGAACCACTTGAACCATTGTGTTTTTTTATCAGAGACGAAGCAATGAAGGTAGTCTTCCAAATTTGTTCACTATATTGGTTTGTCCATCAGATTGAGGATGATAAGATGAGCTATGAGATAATTGACTACCCAAACAAGAAAATAATTTTGTCCAAAAATGTCCAGTGAATATGGGATCTCTGTCACTTACAATAATCTTTGGGCTTCCATGTAGATTTTGAAATATCTCCATGAATGTGGTGGAAAATTTATTGTCTTTGAAAGGATGAGAGCCTGCAAAAAAGTGTGCGTACTTGGTCATTCTATAAACAATCACCATGATGACACCCTTTCTTCAAAATTTGGTAACCGTGTGATGAAATCCATGGAAACCTCCTTCTGACACTGACTTAGGATGGGTAATGGTTGTAAAAGACCTGGGGTCTTAAATTTTTCCACCCATTTTGTAGGAAAACCAACATTCTTCCACAAACCATTGAACATCAATTTTAAGGCCATCCGAAAAAAAATCCTTCTTGACCCTATGGTATGTTTTCAAAAATCCTGAGTGCCCTCCTACCAGAGAAGTGTGCAATTCCAAGAGTACCTTTTGTTTGAGTTGGGAGTTCTTACATAAATATAAGCGATCTTTGTACCACAGTGAATCATTTTTCCATGTAAATGTATTTGATGCACCATAATCCTATTGGAACCTTTGAATGAGTGTCCACATGTTTTCTTCATTCTTCCATTCATCCCTCAATTTTATTATCCAATCAGGTTGGATGATTAATATAACACATAGAAAAGCCTCAAAATCTTCATCCTTTCTTGAAAGTGCATCTACCACAACATTTTTCTTTCCTTTTTTGTACATTATTTCAAAATCATAACCCAACATCTTGGTCACCCATTTTTGTTATTCTTTTAAAGATAGTCTTTGTTCCAAGAAGTATTTATGACTATCATGATCTGTTTTGATCTTGAAGTGCCTACCTATTAGGTAAGGGTGTCATTTCTTCAATGCATGTACTATTTCCATCATTTCCTTCTCATAAATGGGTTTGTTTATTTCCTTTCCCTTGAGTGGCCAACTTTCAAAACCAAGGGGCCTTCCTACTTGCATTAAAATAGCACCAATGCCATTTCTCAAGGCACCACATTCCACAATAAATGTTTTTGTGAATTTTGGTGTGGTCAAGATAGGAGCTTTGCACAACGCCTCTTTAAGTTGTTTAACATCTTGAGTTTCCTCTGGAGTCCATGAAAATGCATCCTTATTATTCAATGTCATTAAATATGATGCTATTCTTCTATAATTCTGAACAAACTTGTGGTAGTAACTTGTCAAACCCATAAATCCTCTAAGATTATTCAATGTTTTGGGAATCAACCAATTCATCATGGCCTTAATATTGCTAGGGTCTACCTTGAAACCTTCATGAGATACAATATGACCCAAATACTCTACCTCCTTCACCCTAAAGAAACATTTTGATGGTTTTAAATATAGTTGTTGTTCCTTTATTAGTTGTATCACCTTGTTAATATGTCAAACATGATCCTCCCAAGACTTTCTATAGATTAGTATATCATCAAAAAATACTAACACAAATTTTCGAAGGAAGGGCTTGAAAATGGAATTCATCAAACCTTGGAATGTGGAAGGTGCATTCGTAAGGCCAAAAGGCATGACCAAAAATTTATAATGACCTTCATGAGTTTAGAATGATGTTTTGGGGATATTTTATTCCTTCATTCTAATCTCATGATACCCTGAATGAAGATCCAACTTTGTGAAGTAGATTTATCCATGTAGTTCATCTAACAATTCATCAATGAAGGGAATGGGAAACTTATCTTTAATAGTGATCTTGTTGAGCTCTCTCTAATATGGAAACATACACCATGAGTCCTCTTTCTTGAGTACCATTACCATCAATGCAGAGTAAGAAATTTGACTGGGTCTAATAATTTTAGCCTCTAACATTTCTTCAAGCATATGCTCAATTTCACTCTTCTGGGCATAAGAGTATCTGTAAGGCCTGATGTTAGGAGGAACACTCTCGGAAATTAGGTGAATAACATGATCATTATTTAAAGTGGGTGGAAGGCCTATGCAAATATATTCAAATACTTTGGAATGATTATGAATGATTCCCTGGATATATAGGGGAATAGATAGCTTAGATGTTTGAACATCTAGTGAGAATAGTTGTACAATTACACCCTGATGCCCCTTTTTCAAAAAACAATTCATTCCATTAGAGCTTATCACCTTACTTGGTTTCTATGTGATACCCCTTAACTCAATTTCCTTTCCTTATAGTGAAAATTTCATGAAAGGTTCTTGAAAATTAAAATTCATTGTTCCCAATGACTGTAACCACTGGAATCCTAGTATGACATAAACACCACCCATGGGTATATAAATCAATGGACAATTTTTTATGTATTCCCCCATAGTAAGATTGATCTTATGGCATTTTCCTGAGAAATTAATAGTTCCTCCATTTGAAATCATTACTTGAAACTTTGGCACTGGATATATAAAGAAATTGAGAGCTTTGGCTAATTTATAGTGAATGGAATTATGAGTACTATCATAATCAATTAGAAATATTACATTTTTTTTTATATATATCCTTCGATATTGAGGGTTTGAGGAGTGCTAATTCCAACCAATGCATTACATGATATCATGGTATTCAACTCTTCAGAAGATGGAGATGGTTATTATTCTTGTTCTTCTTCCTCTTCAGAATATATGTAGAATAATTTCTTCTCACTACACTTATGTCCCTTACTATACTTGCTGTCACAATTAAAGAATAAACCTTTTGCTTTTATTTCCTCCAATTGTTGAGATTTGAAACTTGTAGGTTGAGGTGTTTTAGTAGAAGGAACATTATTCTCGCGATAGATGTTAGGAGTGGTGCTTCTAGTAGCCATAGCCATATTTTTACTTTTGTAACATCCCGCTCTGGCACACTGAGAAAACTTATTCTTTGAGGACACTTGCTCGCAAGTGATATGGACTATTATGATATTAAAACTCTTGTCCTTGATTATGATGCATTATGATAGATTACATGATGTTCTATTGCCTTGACATAGACAGGTGCTATTGACTCAGTTTTAATGAGTGTGTAGGGTTTTGGACCTTGAGGATGTAGAGGCATCGATGGAACCCCTTGGACTTCAGATTGAGTCAGGGAGTGTGCTATTTGGGTTGATTTTTTTACTGTGATATTTCATTGATTTGATGATATGATGTGGACATGTTCTGACACGATTGTTTATGATGCAGGCTGACGATAACTTTCTAAACAGACTCACATATGGAGTAAAGGGGCCACACACAATTTCCAAAGCGGTTGAGGGAGAGGCGTGGACAACATCCCTACCACGGCCTACTAGCACTCCCGTCGTGGCTCGCACTGTAGGTTAACGATTACCTAGTTCGAGAGGATCCACGATGTCGTGAGGGAAGACTGCGATAGTCACTCACGATGACTCTAAGGGGCATGCAATAAGGTGGGGACCTTATTCCTTAGAGGCCCTTAGTCTCCCACAAGTTAACCTGGCAGAGTGTTGACTCCAGGGGTTATTGATGTCTATCAATCAGTCAAGTTGGTGAGTGGCACCCTTGGAGCACATGGTGCATCCTGAAGGGAATGTGACACAACCGCACTCCTCGGAGCATGACCGCTCTCCTCAGGACCTTCTTCTTCTTGGCTCGAAGAACTCCAAGGTTCTTCTATTTCCCTATCAAGAAATCTGCACCCACAGTTCTCTTCGCACAATCCCCCTTCCTTGATTTATCAGAGGATCGGAACTCGCAGCTTCGTGAGTCCACCATCAATCACTGGGCTTTCGAATCCCCGAGACCCGATGGTCAGTTAATCACTGAATTTTCTCCTTCCTCTGTTGGGAATTTTGCGTTATCGCGATCTCGCCACTCGCATCTTCACTACTCGTGAGGTCGAATAAATTCCACGTCGACTCTCGATACCCGAGACGCCAAAACTCGCGACCTCTCTCCCTCAGGAATTTGCTTCTCGCAAGGTGGAATAAATTCTACGTTGACTCCCGATGTCCGAGATGCCAAAACTCACGATCTCGTTCCCTCACAACTTTGCTTTTTCCATTGCCAAATCTTGGACACTTATCTCACGAGATCCCAATAGGCAATCTCGCGAGTAACCCAATGACCCTAGCTGACTTGAATCGACGGTCTTCCCCTCCTGAGCTTCAAAATCTCAGATGTTCTCCATCGTAACCTCCTCGCACTTTCGTGAGATTCGACGGTCCATGGAACTTCGCAAAACCTCTTCAAAGGATTCTGACCGTCTGCTCTTCCCAAATGGGTTTCTGCGAAATGAATACAATTCTTCCCCACAAAGACTTGTTCACGTGTACATGAGATTTCAACACTTGCTAGAATGCTTCGATGCACAACCTCTCTGCGCAATCCTTCGACAAATTCGAAGGCCTACTCCTCCCGAGATTCTTCTCGAATTCTCAAGTCCTTCAAAGAACTTATTACGTGCACTCCTTGTGGAAAATCTTCAACAATTTCTAAGTGCTGAAGTCGTTTGACTTTGCGCCCTCCTGCAGCAGCAGTCTTCCAACACTCTGCTCAGAATCACAATTCTGAGACTTAGCTTGGCCTGTGCACTCCTTGCATGGCACTGTGCTAATGCACTCCTGAGATGAATGGCAACAAGGGTTATCTCTAATCGAACCCTTCTGTCAACGCACTCCTTGTGGACAATTCAACTGCACTCCTTGCAGGAATCCTCTGGTTCAATTAGAGAAACAATTGAAACTCATTCTATCTCCCTTCCAGACTTAAATTCAACCATGAAATCACATACACAACATATAAAATAAATTGTATGACAGGAAGAAAATATTCATGAGCATAACATCAATACACAGAGAATAGACACATAACCATGGATTTGAATCAAAGCTTTCTTCTATTAATTCAATATCTATACATGGATGTTATTTACACAGTTCTTTGCTTGCTCTTCTTTTATTTCTCCCATTAATGTTACAATGATACAATGAGGGTGTCTATATCCATTTTCCCTCTCGAACTCTAGGCTATCAAATCTAGAATTAAATTCCTATCTAACTGCATTAACTATATTAAATGCTGACTATCTACCGAAGGAAGAGATCTATCTGCTCAAGGTCCATTACAATATACAAAGTGCGCCTTCATAAATGGCTTCATTAAGGACTTGCGCAGCAATCCCAAAGTGTTTTCCAAAATTTGTGTTGGCTTGTCCAACTGTCTTCCGCTCCACGTTAGCTCGCTTGATGTGTTGGTGATGCTCCTGCATGATACTCCTCGGCTTGAAAACTTTCATGGGCTTCTGTCCATGAGCTCCTGCACGGTTTTTCCATGCCTCCTTTGCTCTCCCAGCTGGCATCTTCCACTGGGTGATTCTTCCACTTGACCAGATACTCAAAATACTGCTTTCGCCTGGTCTTTTTACCCACTCTCTTGTCCAGTATGCATTCCATTTGCGGCTTCTCTGCAACTGGAAATTGTTCCATCCACTGGATCACTGGATCTTCAATTCCAGTCTCTACTTCTCCAGCCCTATATGGGTATAAATCTACAATATTGAATATCGGAGATATCCCGATGCCATCCAACAACTCAATCTGATAAGCATTTTCTTTGAATTTCTTTAGGACTCTGCATGGCCCAATTTTCTTCATTTTTAATTTGTTGTGTGTTCCCCTTGGGAACCTTTCCTTCCTTAAGTGTGCCAGAACCAGATCACCAACTTCAAACTAGAGTTGTCTCTGATGTTGATCTTCTCTGTGCTTATATTCCTGATTTGAGTCTATCAGTTGCTGCTTCACCCTGCTGTGAAGTTCCTTCATCACCTCAGCAAACTCTTCTTCACTAGCACTGATAGTCGCAGTCTGTTCTGAATCCCTTAGTTCAAAAAATCCTCTCGGCTGCATCCCATATACAACCTGAAATGGACTCTTCCCTGTGCCTTGATTCATTGAGTCATTGTATTCAAACTCTGCTTGTGGCAATATATTATCCCAACTGTTGTGGTGCTCTGTCACCAAGCTTCTCAGCAAGTCTCCCAGACTTCTGTTGACCACTTCTGTTTATCCATTTGTCTAAGGATGATAAGAAGAACTAAATGCCAAGTTAGTTCCTAACTTCTTCCATAAGGTCCTCCAAAAATTCCCTATGAATTTAGTATCTCTGTCCAAAACTATGCTCTTCAACAATCCATGAAGTCGAATGACCTCCTTGAAGAACAGATTCACGATGTGAGTCACATCGCAGGTCTTCTGGCATGGGATAAAATGTGCCATATTAGAAAACCTGTCCATGACAACAAATATGGAATCAAAACCTCTTTGTGTCCTCGGAAAACCCAATACAAAATCCATGTTGATCGCCTCCCATGGCCTCTCTGGTATGGGAAATGGATGATAAAGAACTACATTCTGCTTTCTCCCCTTCGAATGCTGGAAAACTTGACACTTGTCAACAAATCACTTGACATATGCTCGCATCCCTGGCCAAAAATATGACTCATTCAGCTTCGCGAATGTTTTTTCATGACCAAAATGCCCTGCTAATCCACCACTGTGCTTTTCCTTCAACAGGTTCTCCCTCATGGAGCATTTCGGAATACACAGTTGATTACCTCTGAAAAACAATCCCTCTTGGATCATATAATTTATCCACGGGCTTTTGTCTCTGAGAACTGGATTCTCAGCTGCTTCATACGCCTCTGCAAAATCTGCATCACTTGCGTACATGTCCCTGAGATTTTCAAAACCCAATGTCTTAATTTAGAACTCCTACAACAACAAACATTTCCTACTCAAAGCATCAACCACTTTGTTAGCAGTACCCGAATTTTTTTTAATCACAAAAGTGAAATTCTGCATATACTCTACCTATTTTCAATGTTTCTGATTCAACTTCTCTTGTTGTGTCACAAACTGTAATGCATGATTATCACTGTACAATACAAATTCCTTCGGGATCAAGTAATGCCTCCACTTCTTCAATGCTTGTATGATAGCATAAAATTCTTTATCATATGTGGAGTATTTCAGTTTCGCCTCATCCATCTTCTTGTTGAAATATGCAACCGGCCTGTCTTCTTGACTTAATACCGCTCCTATGGCAAACCCGCTTGCATCACATTTCACCTGAAATGTTTTCAGGAAATCCGGTAACACCAACACTGGTCGTTCCATGATCTTCCACTTCAACAGATTGAATCTCTTCTCAGCCTCTGTTGTCCAGTTAAAAGACTTATGCCGCTTCTTGACTGTGTCCATCATCACTGCACTAATCCCACTGAAATTCCAGATGAGCTTCCGATAGAAACTAGACAAACCATGAAAACTTCTTACCTCAAAAACATTTCTCGGTGATGGCCAATTCTTGATCACTTCCACTTTATCTGGATCCATCCTCAATTCATTTGCCGAAACAACAAACCCAAGTAAATGAGCTCTGTCTTCATAAATGAGGACTTCTTCATATTAATCAACAGCTTCTCCTACTGTAGCTTCCTCATCACAATAGCCAACTTCTTCAAATGTTCATCTTTTGTCTTGCTAAAAATCAGTATATCATCCAGATATATGATGACAAACATTCCGATGAATTCCCTCAGGACTTCATTCATCAACCTCATAAACGTACTCGGCTCATTCGTCAAACCAAACGGCATGACTAACCATTCATACAGTCCTTCTTTGGTCTTGAAGGTTGTTTTCCACTCATCGCCTTCTCTCATGCGAATCTGGTGGTATCCTCTTTTCAAATCTATCTTTGAAAAATACTTTTCCTCGCTCAGGCAATCCATCAAATCATCCATTCTTGGCAATGGAAACCTATATCTAATGGTTATATTATTGATCGCCCTTGAGTCAGTACACATCCTCCAGCCTCCGTATTTCTTCGAACTGAGCACTGTTGGAACAACACATGGACTCAAGCTTTCTTTGACCAACCCTTTGTCCAATAGCTCCTGGACCTGCTTCTTGACCTCTTCATTTTCTTGCGGCGTCAACCTATACGCAGCTTTGTTCGGCAAACTGGCTCCTGGTATGAGGTCTATGTGATGACTCACACTTCTCATTGGTGGAAACGAATGAGGTAATTCGTCCACTATGATGTCAGCGAACTCTTCCAGTAGTTCTTGAATCTCATCTAGTAAATCATCCACTCTTGTGCTGGTCAGAACAATTCTCGGCTTTCTGACCACAAATAATTGTGGATCTTCTTTCTTCTTAACCTCTGTAAGAAGTTCCTTCCCACTCATGAGAAGTACTGTGTTACTTACTTCCTGCTTCACCTCCTTATCCTTTATCGGAAGCAACATATGGGTTCTCCCATTCTTCTCCAGGGTATATGTTTTCATTCTCCCATCATGAATCACATTTCTATCATATTGCCATGGTCTCCCTAGCAATAGATGACAAACATCCATGGGAATAACATCACACATAATCTTATCATTGTATCCACCTATTTTGAATTCAACCAAGCATTGTTTAGTAACAGTTACTTGGTGTCCCTTCTGTAGCCACAAAACTCTGTATGGGCTCAGATGATCAGTCATCTCCAGCTCCAGATTTTCTACCATCTCGGTTGAAACAAGATTATCCATGCTACCACTATCAACAATGACCTTGCACACCCTATCCTTCATCTTGCAAGTTGTTTTGAACAGTGTGGTCCTTTGGACTAAACTTTCCACCTCTTTCTCAGGTGTCAAAAGGAATTTTCGCATCATAAGTGAGCTTCTGCCTTCAGCGTCTTCAACCTCAACATCTCGCCTCTGCGCTTCTGTGATGTGAGCTTCTCCAATGTCCTTCTTTTTCCTTGGACACTCATAAGACTTGTGCCCATTATTTCCACATGTGAAGCATGTGATGAATCCACCTCTTCCTCTTCCTCTGCCTCTAGTACGAGGAAAAGTGTTTACGTCAGCATAATCTCCCTTCTGTTATGTATGCTTCCCTCTCTGTTCAACATATGGTCCTTGCTATGAGGTTCCACCTCTTTCAACTTTTCCCTGAGGTTTCTTCCATTCCTCTTTGGGCTTCTGGTATTTGTCCTGGGAAACTGCTTTGCCTTTGGGATGGCTTCTGCCTCGCCCTTGCTGACCTTGCTTTCAGATTAGCTTCTCTTCTGCTTTCATAGCCATATGATAAGAATCCTCCATCATTCTGATGGTAACCATGATTAATTCATCTTGAATGTCATATCTCAGACCATTCAGATATTTGGCAACCTTCTCATCATCGCTCTCCCGGTGACCTGCTCTGATGTTCAGTCGATAGAATTCTTCAGTGTATTCTCTCACTGTCATCAGCTTCTGTCTCAGGTTCTGCATTCTCCCAAATAGAGTAATTTGATAATCTCTTGGGATGAAATTTGCCTTCATCTTCACAATCATTCGATCCCAACTCTTAATCTGTTGCTTGCCTTTGCAGCGTCTTTCAGCTTGTAGCTCGTCCCACCATAATGCTGCATGTCCCTTCAATAATGTGATAGCATGCCTGACTTTCTTATCCTCTTCGACATATTCATAATCGAAGTAGGTGTCAAGAGCTCTAATCCAGTCCAATAGCTCTTCTGCATCCAGATTCCCCTCGTAGACTGGAATATCCATCTTGGCCTTTACACCCATCCTGGAAATATCTTTGATCAATCGCTCAATTGATGCATCTTTGGCGGCAACTTCCTCGTCGCCTTTAGCTTCAATTTCACTCTCGGAATCGCTCACATCCCTTGCACTAGTTGTGCGTCTTTGAGTTGTCTCCATCTCCCCAAGCCTGGCTTGAAGATCTATCATCTGTCTCTCCATTTATGGATTTCCTGTCGTCCTGCCCCTTCTTCGCACCTCCCTGTCCTCTGGATCAGGTGACTGTATTTCTCTTCTGGGTGGCATGGTAAATTTCCTCTTCTCTTCTATATAAAGCAAACAACAACCCGCTCTGATACCACTTCTGACACAACCGCACTCCTCAGAGCACGACCACTCTCCTTAGGACCTTCTTCTTCTCGGCCTGAAGAACTCCAAGGTTCTTCTATTTCCCTATCAGGAAATCTGCACCCACAGTTCTCTTCACGCAATCCCCCTTCCTTGATTTATCGAAGGATCATAACTCGTGGCTTCGCGAGTCCACCGTCAATCACTGGGCTCTCGAATCCTTGAGACCCAATGGTTAGTTAATCGATGACTTTTCTCCTTCCTCTGTTGGGACTTCCGTGCTATCGCGATCTCGCCACTTGCGTCTTCGCTACTTGCGAGGTCGAATAAATTCCACGCCGACTCCCAATACCCGAGACGTCGAAACTCGTGACCTCTCTCCCTCGCGACTTTGCTTCTCTCGAGGTCGAATAACTTCTACGTCGACTCCCAATGTCCAAGATGCCGAAACTCACGATCTTGTTCCCTCACGACTTCTCTTTTTCTGTTGCCAAATCTTGGACACTTATCTCGCGATATCCCGATAGGCAATCTTGCGAGTAACCCAACGACCCTAGCTGACTTGAATCGATGGTCTGCCCCTCCTGAGCTTCAAACTCTTAGACGTTCTCCACCGTAACCTCCTCGCACTTTCGTGAGATCCGACGGTCCACGGAACATCATGAAACCTCTTCGAAGGATCCTGACCATCCGCTCTTCCCAAATGGGTTTCTACGAAATGAATACAATTCTTCCCCACGAAGACTTGTTCACCTATACGCGAGCTTTCAACACTTTCTCGAACACTTTGATGCACAACCTCTCTGTGCAATCCTTCGACGAATTCGAAGGCCTACTCCTCCTGAGCTTGTTCTCGACTTCTCAAGTCCTTTAGAGAACTTCTTGTGGGCACTCCTTACGGAAAATATTCAACAATTTCTAAGTGTTGAAGTCGTTTGACTTTGCACCTTCTTGCAACAGCAGTCTTCCAAGACTCTGCTCAGAATCGCAATTTTGAGACTTAGCTTGGCCTGCACACTCCTTGCATGGCACTGTGCTAATGCACTCTTGAGATGAATGGCAACAAGGGTTATCTCTATTTGAACCCTTCTGTCAACGCACTCCTTGCGGACAATTCAACTACACTCCTTGCAGGAATCCTCTGGTTCAATTAGAGAAATAATTGAAACTCATTCTATCTCCCTTCCAGACTTAAATTCAACCATGAAATCACATACACAGCATATAAAAGCAATTGTATGAAAGGAAGCAAATATTCATGAGCATAACATCAATACACAAAGAATAGACACATAACCATGGATTTGAATCAAAGCTTTCTTCTATTAATTCAATATCTGTACATTGATGTTCTTTACATAGTTCTCTGCGTGCTCTTCTTTTCTTGTTCCCGTTAATGTTACAATGATACAATGAGGGTGTCTATATCCATTTTCCCTCTCGAACTCTAGGCTATCAAATCTAGAATTAAATTCCTATCTAACTGCATTAACTATATTAAATGTCGACTATCTACCTAAGGACGAGAGTTATCCTCTCAAGGTCCATTACAATATACAAAGTGCGCCTTCATAAATGGATTCATTAAGGACTTGTACAACAATCCCAAAGTGTTTTCCAAAATTTGTGTTGGCTTGTCCATCTGTCTTCCACTCCACGCTGGCTCGCTTGATGTGCTGGCGATGCTCTTGCATCAGCACGTCGCGCAAAAGAAACACAAGAAGCGAGTGGCACCCTTGGAGCACATGGTGCATCCTGAAGGGCACGTCGCGCAAAAGAAATCAACGAGGTGAGTGGCACCCTTGGAGCACATGGTGCGTCCTGAAGGGCACGTCGCATTGATGTTGATGAAGGAACAAACCTAGATGGCCCTAAGACTTTTAACACATTAAGAAATTCTTAAACAACTTCCCTAAATAATTGTCGCCCCGTTCAGAATCTAAATCCAAGTCTAAAACTTCTCTAGGGTAAAATTTTTTTTAACCTTAAGAAAAAGACACTATAAAAATAAAAATAAAAATTTAAACTGAAACCCACTTAAGTAATAGTTTAGTCTTCATAAAATTCTTGTGGTAAATGAAGAGAGTAAGAATTTAATTAAAACTAGTGGATTTAAAAATTGCAAAGAAGAAATTAATTCTTAACTTGGGAAAGTATAAAAGGATATTAAATTAATAATAAAAGGAAAAGATTAAATAGAGCAACTGCCATTTTGGCTTTATTAAAAGGGGAAAGAAGGGAAAAATAAAAATTAAGAAACTAAGAATTGGAGGAAACATAATAAAGGAAAGAAGGGAACTTATGGTAAAAAGCAAGGTCAACATAGTAAGGAATCTGCAATTAAGAACCTTCTAAAATGAACTAAATTAGCAACATCATTTTAGGGAAAGTATTTAAAACATGTAAGGGAATCTAGGAACACCTAGGAGTAAATTTAGGAGCAACTCTAGGTGGGTGAGGGAAATGAGACAATTAACAAATTAAAGAAAATAATTTTTGGAGGAGAGTGGGGGATGATTGACACTTGTACGATGGATAAATTTTAGAAGATTTCATTAAAAATTAAATTAAAAAGAGATTTAGGGAAAGTTGGAGGTTCTAAAAAATCTATAAAATAAAGGGAAGATGAGGAAGAAAGGGGATCGACTGTTATCATAATGTTACACTGTCGGATTTGTGACTTGACTGATTACTTGTGAGGAGTTGGGATTTCTCAACTCGGATAAGAGTGGTAGCTCGGCCTTGCGAGGTGAGTTGGGAAGCTAGACGTACCATCTGAATAGTGTGTGGCCCCTTTGCGGCTCAGGGGGCTAAGGGAGAAGCAGAGTACCCCTAGCATTGGCTGGGAAGTACCGGTGTAGTCTCGATGGTCGGCAAGTAGGATCTAGAGGAAGCGCAAGCAGGACTCGGACGGAGCGCAAGCATGGGACAATGTCTTCGGGTTATTCGCCGTCAGTCACAAGTACGCAAGCACGTCAATTGGTTTTAGAATAACATAAAATTTGTTAAATTTCTGTATATGATTCCTTGATGATTGAAGGTTGTGTTGAGTTTTGGTTAGTAGTTTTACTGGTTACTACGATACTCCTACTTTCCCAGCGATTATATTCATGCTTTTTGCTGGTCATTAAATTGTTATTTATCTTAAGCCAATGATTACTTTGAGAACAATGAATCACTCTAGTGGTAAGATCAGGTTGGTGCTAGCGTCCCTTAAGTTCCCACATAGCTTCCAATAGGAAAATGTTCTAGTTTGTCCCTGTTTTCACTGCTTGGAATCCCTGCCAAACGGGAAGGGTCTGATACCTTGGTCTGCACTTTTCTTTTAATTTTTTTTTTCTCCCACGCAAAGGAACCAACAACTTGATTACAGATTTATTTTGTTGTGCCTTCAAGCTAGGGGGAGGGGTACTGATATAGAGGGTTGGGTGAGCGTAGGGCGAAGCCAAAATCTCTGGGAAGCCGATCGAGTAAGGGTAAGGAGAGTATTTTTACTGCACTCTGAAAACCTTCATTCGACAACGAACAGACTTAGCAAAAGAAATAAAATTAAAATTAAACAGTGCCCCCAATCTATCTGGTGATGAGTCTAAACGTAGGATATACCAGTGTGTCGTGCGAGTCATCTTGATTAGAGGAAAATTTTTATGATTCTTGGGTTCCCACCTTCCAACAGTCTTTCCCTTGCACCATCGTTGTAATGAGGCATTATCGCCCCTATTATGTCTTCAACCAAAGCGTAACCTTTACCTTCCTTAGTTTTAAAACAGGGGCCCAATAAAGCACTAGAATGCTAACTTGCTCTAAGGCTGGTAAGAAGGGCATCAGTTATGATCTCTTGAAATTTTACACAGGGCACACGGGTCCCTTTATGCTTTGCCCCAACTCTGGTAGCGTTAGGTAATTTAGGCAGCGATGCTATTGCTACCTTTCATCCTAGGCGTAGTTTTTTCCTAAGTCTGCCCATAGCTCTTGGCCGAATTTCCAGGGTAGGCCTGCATCCCTTCCAACACTGTAACTGCCAAATACCGTACCCTGAGAGTATGGTCGCGAGTTGGCTATGATTGGAGTATGTCTACGAATTTTTTTTTTACTGTGGTTCAGTGAACTAGTGGTAGACCTTTAAATTGTGAAGGAAATTCCTAATCTGAGACAACAAGGTTTAGCCTTACCTTACGACAGTTTGCATGCTGATTTTTAGACGCAAAATTTTATGTTGGCAGTTTCCAGGGCATATCTTAGAACTAACATTTTATTTCTGACATTGAATTTCTGCCAGTATCAACTTACTTCGTTTTAACCCATGAATTTCATTCCTTGGACACAACTAATTCAATAGGTTGTCTTACTATGGTAGTATTCTTACAAAAGTATGCCGACCTCTTGTTATACAAGCAAAATGATTTCCACCTCTCTGTTATTGTTCACAAAGTCCTGTACTGTTGTAACTTAAAACTAAGCCCCGTTTCCTTTTAAAGCCTGCTCAAAAGATCTCGACTATTCATTTAAGTTATGATGGAGTATATTTTAATAATTGATTTACAGTCATCACTGTACATTTTATTACTGGTTGCCAATTTTTATTAATTAATGGGCAAGGTGGACTGGCCGCAAAACATTAGGCTTTTATTGCTTATGGACTGATAAGGTAAGGAAATTAATATTAGTGCTATAAAACTTTTATTTAGTGAAATATAATTGGAAGGGACAAAAAGTAAAATTTTTAAACTACAACAAAAAAAACACTTATTACTCATGCTTTAAATGGGAAAAGAGCTTTTCTTGATGATATTTATACCAGAAAAAATAAAAATAATTTTTTTTTCATTTCAAAGTATAACAATTTATATTAAAGTCTTAATTATAGTTAAAACATAACTAACGAGTTTCAAGGACCTTGTGAATTTACTTTTCTATATGAAGCTAATAATAATAATGCAAGATAATTATGAAAAACTAATATCATCACCTTTATCCACCACATTCGTCATTCTAATCCAATTACACTCAACCATTTTAGATCAGGACAAGGATACACAAAACAAAACAAAGAATATCACAACGTATGTCCAATGTCACATGTATATACAGACATCCCGTAAAAAGTAATTATGAAAGTAATTCTTGTAGGATCGGAAGGTAGACATTGTATACACACAACCAAACTTAAGTGATCACAATATCGAACCTAAATATAGAGCGTTGAATCCCCTTTTCTTTTATGGCTTCTAAAATACTAAGGTATTGAACGGTTATCGATAATGCTAATAATTAGGGAATGCCAGTTTTCAATGTGACTACTTGTTATGGAATGTTAATGCCAAGTGTAATGTTACGGTTAAATTATTGTCAGATAATAGTAATATAAAATGAAATGTTATTAAGATTTATTTGTTGGCAGCATACAAGAGGTAAGATAACTAATATTTTGTTGCAGTGTCATTTGACATGAATGTAATATGTTGGAACGTCATGAAAAGTAATGTAATGTAATGCTAAGGTAATATAGCGTAATGTTTCATGTTAATACTAACATTCATGGTAAGGTAAATGTTAATATGTTCGTCATTTGTGGTAATGATATTGCATTTTATGTATTAATGTTAGCACATAAATGCAATGTGATTGTTATTAATGTCAGTCATTGTAATATAAAAGGTACTATGGGTATGATTTCATGTTGTTGCTATTATCATCTTTACTGTTAGTAAAATCTTGCGATTGTAATGTCTTGAACCAAGTATATTAAGATTTCATGACTTAATATTGGGAAATCGGGATTAAATGGGATTACCTTATGTTTAATGTACTCGTAGATTCATGAAATTTAACTGGAGTAAATGGTCTGTAATTAATCACAGTGGAGTCATAGACGATGCCTTGTCTTAATATTAGTTGGTC
>ML828648.1:26507-44606 GCA_009831015.1 Picea engelmannii | reverse complement strand
CATTTATCTTTTGGGTTCAAAAATAAAAATAACAAGAGAGAATTAAATTGAGTAAATAAGGAGTAAATTAAGGAGTAAATAAGGAGTAAATTAAGGAGTAGATAAGGAGTAAATTAAGGAGTAAATTAAGGAGTAAATAAGGATTAAATTAAGGAGTAAATTAAGGAGTAGATAAGGAGTAAATTAAGGAGCGATTTCTGGGGGAGTGAGGGAATTGAGTCTTTTAATTTGTAAAAAAGAAATTAATTTTGGGAGAACCCTAGGGATGAGTGACACTTGGACGGCGGAGATTGTTTAGAGGTTTTTCATTAAAAATTAATTAATTAATGATTAGGAAAGAGGTGGGTCTCAATTTTTCTATAAAAGAAAGGGAACGGAAGGAAGAATGGGGAGAAATGGGGAACAATGTTGAACTTGGGTTTCATTACCGGAGTCCTTTAGTCATGTGCCTTCTGTAAGGGGTGTAATTGTTCTTCTTATTTTGTTATACTTGATTGTGGTCAGTTTTACCTTGTCGCTAAACATTTGCATTGTGCACCTTATGCCTATGGTCGTTTATTGATGCAGTTACTCATCGTGTGCCTTTAGTCTTCTTGTGATGAATATCATGGTTGCGTCTTGTCAGTTGTCCAGGGTGTCGCACAGTTAGCGTGTTGTTACTTCTACACGCGCGCACACACTTAAGAAAATAAAAAATAAAAAAATGTGCACCTGTTATTAGAATGGTTGTCGTAACGAGGCGGTTCGTTACACTCCACCCTGAACACATTCTCCAATGATTTGGGTGTTGGATAAATTGTCATTCATGTGTTCTCATTGATGTCAACATTCATAGTAAGCAGAGCAGCAAGCTTAATCTCAGGAAGAAAAAGAATCAACAGAAGAACGTCACCTTAAATCTGAAGAAATTCGTGGTTATTGTTGATCACAATAGGATCAACAATCCTATGATAAAATCTCAGGAGGGTTAGCAAAAATAGAGTTCAAAACTTAGAAGGAAAAGTGTAAGCTCAGCATTCGTTCGATCAGAGTGAGAAGTCTCAATAGACGTCTGATCAAGAGGTTGACCATGTTGATCATCTAATATAACGTGCATCGGTCATGTGAGTGACCATGGGCTTAAGGACCATGGAATATCATGATCGTCGGATCTGCAAGCCATCAACGACATGAATGAATATCAGGGAACAAAAGCGGAATTAAACCACTCAGTAGTTACAATCCCATAATGCATCCATATCGTCATATCACACAGCTTCAAAAATCTATGACTGCAGTTGATCCAACTAAAGACCAATTTAAGTCATATTAAATCATGACCGTTGAATAACAATCGCAAAAGCTACGGCAGGTATAGATACAAAGATTGAAAGGAAAATTAAATCACTCGCAAGTTGTATCTCCGATATCATCATCGACCATTGATCTTCTTCGAGTGTACTCACGACTGTTGGATAACTTATGCATGGAAGGATAGGATAAGCGATCTAAAAAGGATGAGAGTTTGACTATCCATATACCCGTCGACCGTCATATCAAACCCGAATTCCCATCAACCATCAGATTTGTGTTAAAGTGGAAGGAGAGGATAAATCTACAAAAGCTGCATCACAGAATAGATCGAGTCATCGATCTAAATCATGATCGACAAACAACCTTCTGTAATGTACCTCAAAAATCATCATAAAAAAAAAATATATATATATTTGTACATTATCCTTGAAAAGTTTTGAGGTCTCAAGCAAGTAGGATTTCTATTATAAAGCTTGAGTCTAACAGTTTTATTAGAGACCTTATTGTCGTTGACTGTCCTTACTATGAAGCTTAAACTTCCTACTCGATGGTACAATAATGTATACTGCTCCCTTCACTGTTATTTAAAATCTTGTAAAAATTACCAATATTTTTCTTATTTGATGATGTCTATAACACCAGCACAGATTTAACCAGGTTTTCTACTTCCATACTTCTAATCGAGAGGAAGATTCTCAAAATCAACACACAACAACTCCCGAAGTTGCGAAAAGTGACCAGCATGTTGGGATTTCAGAGTTCAGGATTTCATGAGTTCAACAGTCAAATACAAACACACAAACACTCTCGAAATCGCGAGAAGTGACTAGCACTTCAGGATTTCATGAGTACAATAGTCAATCGTCAATACACAACAATTTCCGATATTCCAAAAGGGTAAGGTGAGATCTGTATTTTGGGATTTCAGAATTCGGGGTTTCAAATGTCAAACAAGAGCATAGAACATTTCCTGAAGTTCCGAAAAGGTAAAGGTGGGACCCGTAATTTCAGGATTTCGAAATTCGGGGTTTCGGGGTTTCAAATGTCAACAACAACACAAAAAATTTCCTGAAGTTCCGAAAAGGTAAAGGTGGGACCCATATTTTTGGGATTTTGGAATTCGAGGTTTCGGGGTTTCAAATATCAACAACAACACAAAACATTTCCCAAAGTTTCGAAAAGGTAAAGGTGGGACCCGTATTTCTGGGATTTCAGAATTCGGGGTTTCAAATGTCAACAACAACAAAAAACATTTCCCGAAGTTCCGAAAAGGTAAAGGTGGGACCTGTATTTTTGGGATTTCAGAATTCAGGTTTTTGGGGTTTCAAATGTCAACAACAACACAAAACATTTCCTAAAGTTTCGAAAAGGTAAAGGTAGGACCCGTATTTCGATATTTCAGAATTCGGGGTTTACAATCTCCCGATGCAAAAAGACTACACAACGTCAAACAACGAATCATGAAGTCATGAAAAAGGTATGGGGCCCAGCCAATATCGGGTTTTGGTGTTTGGTAATGCTTGATGCAAAACAACATCCCATGGTAATCGTTGAATCCCAAAATTCGATTAGGCTGTGGGGCCACTTTCGGTTTTCGGAGTTTGCAAGAACAAAATAACTCCACACAACTTGAACCAATAAACTCTGAAAAGTCAGAAAAAGAAGAAAAACATGAATAGAGTTTAAAAAACTCAGTAATTTTGCTCCCGACATTATTCATACAGTTAGATTAATGAAATCACAGCATAACCTCCACTCCCAATATGCCAATCTCAGCATTGATCTCACTCAGAAAACACATAAAAAAAGAAAATAACAGTGAATCTAATTTAGAGGAGATTTCTTCCAGAATTTAACCATGCATAATCCTTTCAACTATCATAACAAAAAATACAATTGTATCGTTCATTCAGAAAGGGGTCACTCAAGATTAGATTTATCATATGTTCTCTATCAGTCTTTAGGCTTCATGAATTTGAACTGATTTTTCCTACCCATTACTATCTATCATAATTAGAATATGCATTACATCCGTGATTGAATAATTCACCAGAGAATGGAAATTATTTTAGTTCCGATTTAACACATGCATTGCATCAGATATAAAATCATTCAGACATAAAATAGAAATCATTTCAGTTCCGATTTAACAAATATATTGCATCAGATATAAAATAATTCAGAACAGAGAAGGAGAAGATTTAACATATTTGGATCAATTCGTAGGAAGACAAAGGGAACAACCACGTTCCTCCAAACCATAGAATAGGGCAGTCAAAATCACTTTCCCGATTCACCCCCTAGCTTGACCATGAATCCATGAGGGCAAACTTGGAAACTCCTCCTCAGCTATGTCCTTCAATTCCAACAGTTATCCTCTTGCCTCACACTTACTCAACAGTGCTCATAACAACAAGGCGATTTTGTTTCAACAAGATCCTCTTGCCTCACACTCAATCCATAGTGTTCATAACATCAAGAGAGCTCAGGAATCCTTTCCCAGCATACTTGGTAGCGTCCTGCCTCCACGCATATGCTATATATTTATTTTCTTTTCCCAGGTCTTTTCCCTCCTTTGGGGATTTTCACATATTTCTAAATCCCTGATTTTTAGGGGCTTCCAGTGGCCAAATATCTGATTTTCCACTAGTAATCATCACCCTAGAGGCAGTTCCAACTTGTTCCCCACTCATGGAGTCATGGTCAGTTGATTTTTAACATGGTTGTTCCATTTGTCCTCCTGCAATTAATATAAATGTTCTGGTGTCATACAAGTGTCATAGTCAAATAGTTAGTTGAGTCCAAATAGATCTCTGCCCAACAGTCACAATAATTAAATACAATTATTAAATTCAAAATTTGGAATTGCCATAAATGGAAAAAAATTTCCAGATTTGAATTTGCCTAAAACAAAAATAAATTTCCAGCACACAAAATAAGAAATATTTTATTTTGGGGGGATGTCACACCTTCACTTCATATATAAAGATGTGAGAAACTTATGCACTGTCAGTTTGAGACTTGAAATACCTGGAGCCGGGAAATCTGAAGTGAATAAGCACCGTCAGATTCAGGGATGATTTTAGGGGCTAAATTTTTCTCATGGGCTAATTTTCCATGGTTTTTCCAAAAACGAGATTCGCTATTTTAAAAATGATTTGACAAATTCTATAGGATAAAATTATTTTACCTTAAAAATCGTCAAAATTTTATAAAAACTATATAAAATCCTTAGAAATTTGAATATTTTTACAAAAATATCGCCAATCATTTATAGTTGGCATATGAAGGATTAGTAATATTCRCCAAGGTTTCTACATTTTAAAATAAATTTCCATCCTTAAAATCATCCCTGGTYGGATTTAGAGGACAAYCGAGGAACGTTGGATTATGGTTGTTAATTAGAAGACCACATTAGTAGTCTATGTCAAYAAGGAAATGTGGCATTGTCARAGAATAACAAGTGTCAAGATGAATTGACATTTCTAGTACGTGCAAATCACGAATYAGAATGACACATGGCATCTACTTGGCTCGTGACACATCARCAAGTGACGTAAGAAACTTACGTCACTCCGAGAGTTTTTCTTCAGGAGATATACCACCARYACTTKCCCCATGTCTCGAAGTCCCGAATGTCAGAGTCCCAAAATGGACATAAGTCGTCCGATCTGAAAGATTGCTTCAAGAGTATTTTGTATAGTTGATCAAGAGATGGACACGCATCAGYCGTTTGTCAGCTCCAGAAGAATAACGTAYGGAGGAAATAAGGAGTTTGAGATTTGATATCTTTGGAGTCCGAAGACCCGGAGAAAATGGTGGCCATCCATCTCAATGCTTGATTAAGTCATAGATGTCGGATTTAGCAGTGAAAGGATGAGTGTAAGGTTTAAATATGACTGTTGATTTGTCTCTGCAAAAACATTAACCGTCTGATTAGTTCGGCGATATCGTATTTGGGAGTTTTGAAATGTTGGAAGTCACGAAGTCCTGAAGGGAAAAGTGCCTAAATTTCATCAGTCATTCATCCCATCAGAATATCGAATCATAACCATTGATTTAATAAAGCGCTTAAGCACTCATTTGGCCTAGCATCTAGTTATCACCGATGGTCATATGATATAAGAGTTGTAGAAGGAAAACATTATTCGGTAAGCCCTTGGTTCTGTAATGCTTGGTCATATGAAATGGATTGAAGGAAGTGCCTCTGTAGAATTTTTTCTTTGTGAATATAAAAGAGATTCGATATCGAGTATTACGGATTAAATTGATCCGTGACTTTGATCAATTTATGAAAAATCTTCACGGTAAAAATAAATAAACAGTAATTAAGCTTGATTAATCGAAGAGGTGCGATGGTCAAAATGAAGGGACACAGTTGTGTCACACTCACACCATTTGAAGAGTATATAATAATGAAAGAGTGTTGAGAAGAAAAGTGTCTCTGCAGTCCATATCAGAAGATCAAAAGCTGACATAGATTCCAGGAAGAAAAGATAATACCTCTGCATTAAATGGTGGTTTGGTGGTGCAAGGGCAGGTTGGTTCCTGCAGAGAGAGTTGGTGCTTCCTTGTCAGTTGTAGATGACTAAATAGGGGGTTGTAGCCTCGTACCAGTTGGTGCTGGTAAACTAGGGTGTAAGTCCATCCTGGTCAGTTGGTGCTGATAAAAAAGGAAGTACATCATCCTTCTATGTAACATGTAAAACAAATTTTGCAATTAATAGAAAATATTTTTTGGTTTTCCCAATTGGGTTCCACGATAAAAATAATGTGTTAAGATTCTGTTTACATTAATAAATGAAAAAATGTTATAATTGTTGTGTCACTGATTAACCCCCCCCCCGCTCTCAGTGACATGATCTAATCCTTCAGTTTGTATCAAAGTGGGTTCCTTCAACACAGTCTAGCAAACTTGAAGGTAGATCCTGAAGATGGATCAACAAGAGGGAATGTCTAACAACAAAGCACCATTGTTCAATGGAGGAGGCTATCCTCTGTGGAAAATAAGAATGAAAAATTTCCTGTTGGCTCTTAGTTTTGATATCTAGAAATCTATTGTAGATTGTTACACTGCACCAACTACTCCACTCAAAGACTCTGGAGGAAAGAAAATATGTAATGACAACTCAAGAGAATTTAATGGAATTCTAGCAGGGTTGACGAATTCTATATGTGTGAAAGTTATGCATTGCAAATCAGCCAAATAAATCTGGCACAAATTGGAGGCTATATATGAAGGATATGACAAAGTCAAGGAATCCAAACTACAGACCTATAGAAATTAATTTGAAAATATGAAAATGAAAGAAGAAGAAAATATTGTTGAGTACTTTCTTAGGGTAGATGAAGTGGTTAACTCAATTAGAGCGACAGGAGAAGAAGTTACAGATAAACCCATTGTGAAAAAAATACTAAGTTCATTACCTATGAGATATGATGCAAAGATTTGTTCAATTGAAGATAGATCTGATCTAAGAACACTCACAGTTGATCAGCTCCATGGCATTTTTATAGCATATGAAATGAGAACAAGGAATGATAAATCAACAAAAGATGAAATAGTTTTCAAAGCATATAAGACAAAGATAAATCAAAAGAAAAAATTTCAATCCTGCCATCATGAAGAATATGATGTGGAAGAAGCCAATTTCATTAGAAAACTTTAGAAAGGATCAGGGAAGTACAAAGGCAAGATTCCTTTCAAATGTTTTAATTGTGGCAAAGTTGGTCATTTTTCATCCAAGTGTCCCTATCCCAAGGAGGAACCTGAAGATGAAGAAAATAAAACCAAACAATACCAGAAGAATGAAAAACCCAACTACAGGAAAAAGTTATACAAAGGAAAAAATATTTTCTATTCAAAAGAAGAAAACAACAGCTCGTCAGGGTCTAGTGACAACGATGAATTTGATGATGATGAAGTGTTTTTCTTAGGTATTGAATAATATAATGAGATAGAAAAAATTAAACATGAGAAGGAATTAGAAGATGAAGCAGAAGTTAATATGGAGGAAGAACTTCTCAGTGCTTTGGATGAATTAAGAAATTACAAAACCAGATATAAACAATTGAAATTTTTGTAGTTGAGCAAAAGGAAAAGAATGAACAAGAAGAAAAGGAGACGGAAAAACTCATGAGCAATCTGAAAAAACAAATCTTAGAAGAAAATAAGATCGAAGAAAATCTAGAAAAGTCTCTTAAGGAAAAACAAATAACTTGTGAAAGAATGGAGCCAGAAATAGTTCATCTAAAAATGGAACTGGATGCAAAAATCATTCAAACAAAATCTGAAAATAGCTCTAAAATATTAGATAAGATTATTACCACGCAAATGGATATAGGTAATAAAAAGGGAATAGGTTATTCTCAAAAGGAAAGCCATGTTAACTCAAAATCTTATGCAGATGATCTCCTCAGTACATTCAAGAAGAAAAATCAAGAGAAGATAAGTAATGATCAGAACTCCAGAAGATTACTTCCATCCATGAGGAAGGAAGACAAGACAATACCAAAGAAGTTTTATCAAAGCAAGTATCCTCACATTTTCCTTGGTTATTTCTTTGAATTCTCTAATTTCATACACAAAGCTATAAGTTGTAGTGCATATAGAAAGAAAAATATGAAGGTTAAGAACTATATCCTTGAGGATAAAAAAGAAGCAAATCGAGTTAAAAGCATAAACTATAAATCCTTTGCACCTCTACAAGAATGAGAATTACAAAGATTCATATGTCATAACCATGGAAATAAGGCCATTAATTGGATATTAATGGAAGTATTAGAACAACCAAAGTTTATTCGAGAGCAAAAGAAACTTTGGAGATAAAAAACATCAAAGAAGGAATGTCTTATTGCCCTAAAAGCTCAAGATAAAAAGGATCTCTGGTATGTTGACAGTGGGTGCTCAAAACATATGACAGGTAACAAGAACAAGTTTTTAGACTTAAAGAAACAAAAATGTAAAGTTACATTTGGTGATAATGCTTTAAGTAACATACTTGGGAAAGGCACGATGAGCTTGGGAAAAGACAAAGACAGAAATGTGCTACTTGTCGAAAAAATGAAGTCTAGTTTGTTAAGTGTCAGTCAAACCTGTGATTAGGGGAACTTTTTCATCTTTGATTCCCAAAAATGTGAGATTAGGAGAGAAGACACCGGAAAATTAGTTGGTACTGCTCCTAGAACTCTTGAAAATGTATATATACTAGATGCAAAATTTAATGAGGAGTGTCATGTAAATTTAGTAGATGAAAGTTGGCTATGGAATAGAAGTTTGGGGCATATTAACTTTGACAATGCTATGAAATTCATCAACCTTGGTGTAGTAAGAAACTTGCCAAAGATCATAAAACCCTCAAATGATATATGTAGACACTGTCAACTAGCGAAGCAAACTAGAATAAGGTTCAAGGCAAAAGGATACACAACCTCTAAACCTTTAAATCTAGTTCAGACTGACCTATGTGGACCTACGAGGACCAAGAGTTTGCAAGGAGATTCTGACTTTATGTTGTTCATTGATGAATTTACTAGAATGGGGTGGATATGTTTTCTGAAAGAAAAATCATAAGCACTCAACAAATTCAAAGCCTTTAAAGCCCTTGTTGAAAATGAAAAGGAGACATAAATCAAATATCTTAGATCAGAAAATGGTGGT
Source organism: Picea engelmannii (assembly GCA_009831015.1). NCBI lineage: Eukaryota > Viridiplantae > Streptophyta > Pinopsida > Pinales > Pinaceae > Picea > Picea engelmannii. Next base: position 35,653 of record ML828648.1, on the reverse strand, counting down.
CAATTCATCTCAAAAGAGTTTGATCTCTTCTATGAAACCCATGGAATAAAAATACAATTATCTACTACCAGAACACCTCAACAAAATGGGATTGCTGAGAGAAAGAATAGAACAGTTCAGGAGGCTGCACAGACTATGCTCAATGAAGCAAAATTGTCAGATGGATATTGGAGGGAAGTTGTAAGCACAACAGTATACATATTGAACAGAGGTCAGCTAAGGGTTAATAGTGATAAGACCCTTTATGAAATACGGTTTGGAAGAGATCCATCAATAAAATACTTCAAGGTTTTTGGAAGTAAATGATACATCAAAAGACTAGATGAGAGTCTTGGAAAATTTGATGCCAGATTTGATGAAGGTATTTTTCTTGGATATGCTTCAAACAAGAAATCATACATATGATAAAATATTATATCACATAATATTTTTGAGAGTTCATATTTCAAGGTGGATGACCTAAAAATGATAAGAATCAAAAATCAAGAGACCATACATAAAAATGAAGATGAAGATGATGATGAGACATCCGACACACAACTAGAAGAAGTAGAAGAGAATGAAAAAGAAAGGGAAGAAGATGATATGGATACTAGTGAAAGAGAAGAAGACAGTCAAGATGGATAGATAAGAGAAGAACTCCCAAGAAGAGATACAAAGACACCATCAAGAATTACTCAAAAGAATCATCTCGAAAAACTGATTATTGGAGATATGAAAGATGGAGTGCACACAACAAGACAACTACTATATAAAACATAAATAACATTGTTGTTACATTTTGAGCCTAGTTCAATCAAAGAGGCAAGTAAATATGAGAATTCAATCAAATCTATGAATGAATAATTGGACCAAATTGAGAAAAATAAAACTTGGGAACTAGTTCCAAGACCAAAAAATAAAAATGTCATTGGAACTAAATGGGTATATAAAAATAAAATGAATGAAGATGGGAAAGTAATCAGGAACAAGGCCATACTAGTATGTAAAGGGTATGCTTGGGTTGAAGGAGTAGACTATGAAGAAACATTTTCACCTATGGCCATATTAGGGGCAATTAGGATGTTCTTAGCTTTCTCCAACTACAAAAAATTTAAAGTGTACCAAATGGATGTCAAGTCATCATTTCTCAATGGAATTTTAGAAGAGGAAGTCTATATTGAGAAACCATAAGGGTTCCAATTAACCAACAAAGGGGACTATGTATGTAAACTAAGGAAAACACTCTATGGGCTAAAACAAGCACCTAGAGCATGGTATGCAAGGCTAGATTCTTTCTTACAAAAACATGGCATGAAGAGGGGATCAACAGACAACAATATTTATTGCAAAATAGATGGTAAAAAGATGATCATTGTGGAAGTATATGTTGATGATATTATATTTGGTAGTGATGATGAAAAAATGAGTAAGGACGTTTCTAGGATGATGCAACAAGAATTTGAAATGTCTTTGCTTGGGGAATTGAATTTCTTCCTTGGATTACAAAAAATACAGTCCAAAAGAGGAGTATTTATTCACCAGTCTAAGTATGTTAAAGATATTCTTAAGATATTTTAGTTAGAGGATTGCAAACATGTTAGTACAACTATGACAGCTGGATGAAAACTAAGAAAGGATGATGAGTCAAAAGTTGTATATCCAAAATACTACAGATCAATGATTGGGAGTTTGCTCTATGAAATAGCTTCTATACCTTATGTCAAGCAAGTTGTTGGGATGGTGGCTAGATTCCAAGCAACACCAAAGGAGAGCCATGTTCAATATGTAAAAATAATCTTTAGATATTTGAAAGGAACCATAGATCTTGGTTTGTGGTACCCTAGCAAGGATTAATTCACATTAAAATCCTATTCAGATGTTGATTGGGTAGGAAGTGTAGATGACAGAAAAAGTACAAGTGGAGGAGCATTCTTTTTGGGAGAATCACTGGTTTCTTGGATAAGCAAGAAACAATCCTCAATTTCTCTGTCTAGCACTGAAGCTATGTATATTGCAGCAAAAAAATGTTGCACACAAGTGGAATGGATGAAACAAACTCTACAAGACATCAAAATAGTATTTTAAGAACACATAGCTATCCACTTTGATAATACAAGCACGATAAGTATCTCTAAGAGCCTTGTCCAACACTCAAAATCAAAACACATTCCCATAAAGTACCACTATCTAAGAGATCATGTTGAAAACAAGAACATTAAATTGGAATATGTTCCAACACAAGAACATGTGGCAGATATTTTTACGAAACCCTTAAGAAAATATGTATTTGAATATCTCAGGAAAAAATTGGGAGTAATTATTCTTCCTACCTAAGTCTCTCAAGAAAATAATGCATCAGTTGGCATCTATTCAGGGGGAGATAGCAATCCACGTCAGAAGGAGTCATTCAGTTGTGCCAGGAAAAGTGTGATTGCAGGAGGAAATACCAGGTGTCAATATATATATATATATATATATATATATATATATATGTGTATGTATGTATGTATGTATGTATGTATGTATGTATGTATGTATGTATGTATGTATGTATGTATGTATGTATGTATGTATGTATGTATGTATGTATGTATGTATGTATGTATACAGAAATATCATAGGAGAAGAAACCCTTTGACATTGATGCCAAAGGGGGAGAGTAACTTCAAAGGACAAAAGAATCACCATAGGGGGATATTGTGTATAAAATTGGTGTGTTACCCTCAATCACAAAGGGGGAGATTGTTGGACAAATTGTCATTCATGTGTTGTCATTGATGTCAATAGTCTGTAAGTAGAGTAGCAAGGTTAATCTTAGGAAGAAAAAGAATCAATAGAAGAACGTCACCTTAAAGATGAATAAATTTGTGATTATTGTTGATCACGATAGGATCAACAATCCTATGATAAAACATCAGGAGGGTTAGAAAACACATATATCAACTCGAAAGGAAAACCATAAGCTCAACAATTTTCCGATCAGAGTGAGAAGTCTCAATAGTCATCCGATCAAGAGGTTGACCATGTTGATCATCTAACATAATGTACATCGGTCATGTGACTGACCATGGGCTTAAGGATTGTTGGAAGGTCGTGACCATCAGATCAACAAGCCATGAATGGAAGGAATGAATATCGGGTTGAAAAATCAGAATTAAACCACTCGCTAGTTACAATCCTACAATCCATCCATATCATCAAATCAAACACCTTCAAAAATCTACGACTGCAGTTGATCCAACTAATGAACAGTTTAAGTCAGATTAAATCGTGACCATTGAATAGCAATCTCAAAATCTATGATATATATAGATAAGGATATTGAAAGGAAAATTAAATCACTCACAATTTTTAGCTCCGATATCACCATCGAATGTTGATCTTCTTCGAGTGTCCTCGCGATTGTTGGATCACTTATGAGTGGAAGGACAGGATAAGCGAGCTAAAAAGGATGAGAGTTTGACTATCCATATACCTATCGACCGTCGGATCAAACCCGAATTCTCGTCAACAGTCGGATTCGTGTTAAAGTGGAAGGATAGGATAAATATACAAAAGTTGCACCGTAGAATAGATCGAGTCATCTATCTAAGTCATGATCGATGAAAAACCTTCACTTCGGGTCTAAATATATGAGGAACTTATGCTCTGCCATTTTGAGACTTGAGATACCCGGAGCCTGGAAATCCGAAGTGAATAAGGACCGTCAGATTTAAGGGATAGATGAGGACCTTTGGATCAGGGTTGTTAATCAGCAGACCACTTTAGTAGTCTATGTCAATAAGGACATGTGGCATATCCAGAGAATGACAAGTGTTAATCTAAATTGACATTTTTGGTATGTACAAATCATGAATCAGAATGACATGTGGCAGCTACTCATCTCGTGACATGTTATCAAGTGACGTAAGAAACTTACGTCACTTCGGGAGTTTTCTTCGAGAGATATACCACCAGCACTTGCCCCATGTCCTGAAGTCCTGAATGTCAGAGTCCTAAAATGAACATAAGTCGTCTGATCTGAAAGATCTCTTTGGGAGTATTCTCGACCTTTGATCAAGAGAGGGACACACATGAGTCGTTTGTCAGCTCTAGAAGAATAATGTATGGAGGAAAGAAGGAGTTTTAGATTTAATATCTCCAGAGTCTGGAGACCTGGAGAAAATGGTGGCCATCCATATCAATGCTTGATTAAGTCATAGCCATCATATTTATCAGTGAAAGGATGAGTGTAAGGTTTAAAGATGACTGTTGATTTGTCTCTGCAAAAACATTAATCGTCCGATCGGTTCAGCGATATCATATTCTGGAGTTTTGAAATGTTGGAAGTTATGAAGACCCAAAGGGTTCCAAAATTACATTAGTCGTTCATCTCATCAGAAGATCGAATAGTAACCATTGATTTAATAAAGTGCTCAAGCACCCATTTGGCTTAGCATCCGATTATCGCTGATGGTGATATGATATAAGATTTTTAAAAGGAAACTGTTATACATCGCTATATTTGATAAGACAGTGGTTATGTAATGCTCGGTCATATGAAATGTCTTGAAGGAAGTGCCTCCATAGAATTTGGTCTCTGTGAATATAACAAAGATTCGGGATCGAGTATAAGGGATTAAATTGATGCATGACTGTTATCAATTTATGAAAAACCTTCATGGTAAAAACAAATAAAAAGTAATTAAGCTTGATTAATCGAAGAGGTGTGATGGTTGAAATGAAGGGACATAGTTGTGTCACACTCACACCATTTGAATAGTATATAATCAGGGAAGAGTGTTTAGAAGAAAAGTGTCTCTATAGTCCAGATTAGAAGATCAAAATATAAAGCAGATTCCAGGAAGAAAAGCTAATACCTATGAATTAAAGGGTGGTTGGGTTGTGCAAAGGCAGGTTGGTTCCTACAGAGGGAGTTGGTTCTTCCTTGTCAGTTGTAGTTGACTAAACAGGGGGTTGTAGCCTACTACTAGTTGGTGCTAGTAAACTAGGGTGTGGGTGCATCCTAGTCAGTTGGTGCTGATAAAAAAGGAAGTACATCTTCCTTCTATGTAACATGTAAAACAAATTTTGCATTTAATAGAAAAGAGTTTGTGGTTTTCCGAATTGGGTTCCACCATAAAAATACTGTGTTAATATTATCTTTACATTAATAAATTAAAAATTAATATAATTGTTATGTCACCGATTCACCCCCCCCCTCTCAGTGACGGGATATGATCCTTTATTGGGCTCCCAAGGGTGAACTTCATGTTTAATGTTATCCTTTAAAGTTCCTATGAATACATCAATCAGGTGCTAATCTAGAATATATGTTACCTCTGTATTCAATCTTTGGAAGTTCTCAATGTGCTCTGCAATTGAACCCTTTTGCTTGAGATTCATCAATTGGCTAAAGAAGATATTTATCCTTTTATCCTCATAGTGTGCTATCATTTCTTCCTTGAAAATTGTCTAATTGAAAAGTGATTTGTGAGAACAAATCCATTGATACCACATAAATTGATTTGGTTCTAAATATAAAGAATAAATTTGTACCTTTTGTGTGTGTGGCACATCATGTAGATCAAATAATTGCTCCATCTGAAGTATCCATGTGATTGTATTCTTTCCATAAAACTTCCTCATATTGATCTTAGTAAAGTGGTTGGTCTTCAAACCAAAGTTGGAGTTTCTCCAGTATTGACTCATCTTCCTTGTGTCCTCATCGTGAATTTCATGAGATACATTTTCACTTTCAAGTGGCCTCTCTATTAGAAAAAATTTCAATCCTTCCATTATCTCCCTTTTTAAACCATCCATCTTAGTATCCATTATTGCCTCCAACATAGATTCAGTTGAATCCATCATCCCTTGTAGTTCATCTTTTGTTACTATCTTCTTTTGTAAATCATTTATGTCCCTGTGCATTTCTTCACCTTCACCAAGAGTCCAAGTAGGACTCTCTCAAGGATTATTTGGTGTAGAAGTTCCATTTTTTCGTGGAATGTTGGCCAAGTATCACTTTTAAACCTTGAGTTTGAGGTGGTTTTTCTAAACGATCTTTCTTCTATTGTATCTCCAAAATTTTGGACCTTCTGAGTCTAAAAAAATTGTTTTGTTGTTCTTTGATACGTCTTCTATACAATTCCACAGGTCTGATCAAAATTGGATGTGCCAAGTGGAATTTATGGTAACTTAGCCAAACCTTGCTTATTTTTGTACCTTGCAGGGGAGCATACTGGTAAAGCGTTCCAAGAGCACACTATATGATATTTGATTTTGAAACTTGCACCAGAAATACCACAGACTGTCCACTATCCAATGCAACTAGTCTCACTTAATTCAGATACTCACTGAAGAATACATCACTATTTTAACCAAAACACTTGTTTGAGACTAGTTAATATTACTAGTCAGCTACCCTATCTTACACAGGGTGTATCTACAAAATTAGGATGGCCCAGAAGAGAAAACTTTTAACAAAGATACCTTGATAAATTCTCTCAATATCCTCCAAGTTTCAAAGTCTAATATGTGACAAAAACAATTATAGCGAAAATTTTATGATGGCTAAATTCAGGATGATTCCATAACCCTATATTACACAGGATATATCTTAGAAAGTATAAGGCCTCAGGAGATTAAATTTGAACCCCAAGTACCTCCATTTGTATTATAAATATCCTCCAAGGATTTCATTCTAAAACATTGTGGAAAAAAGGTTATAGAGAAAATTCCAAAGTGTCCCAGATGCAGCAGCGAAACCCCAAGACCTTAAGCTCTGATACAAAATGTTAAGAAAACAATATAAAAATAGCATAAAAACTTCAGAATAAGTACTAAATGCCTTGAAAAATATATCATTTCATATAATAAGCCTCTTCTAGGGGAAACCTCCTTATTCACCACATAAATTTACGAATATAAGATGATTCCAAATGAAAAGGTCTCCTTGGTATATACATATAGGAGAATAGGAGGTACAATTACAACTAATGGACCCAAGACAACATAAATAAAATAAAAATATGAATTTAATATGCCCCAATTAAGGGGTAATATGCCACTATTTAGGGCTTAACATACATAGGAACATAGAATGACGAAAAAATATTTAAAAAAGAAATGTTTTAACTCAACTTTACAATGGGTTGTTGGAACTTAAGGAACATCATGCATCAATGTGAATATTGTTGGCAAATTCAGTGGATAGAATGCAGTGATGGTTGTTGTCATTAATGGCAACAGTAGAGACAACAAGATAAGAAGGATAAAACCCCATGGGGATTTGGAAGTAAAAGCTCAGGAGGAACAACCTTGAAGAAAACGCGCGCAGCAAGAGCTTACAGAGGAAAAGAGTCAGTGACCGTAGGATCTCATACAAATTTTCTGAAAGAACGAGGGTCATCAGATCTGTAAAAGTTGCGAGAGAGATAACCCAAAGGAGCAAATCGGGGATCGGGATTTTGAAATGTCTTGTTCACTCGACAATGAAAACCCTGAAATCGTGAGACGCGATTTCGTGATTTGATCGTAGCCGTTAAATCAAGCCGGGATCTGGACCGTTCATTTGTATGGACACGTGGCAGCCAGGAGGCCTCATCGGCAATTCGGGGATCGGAATTTCATAATGCAAAGTTCACTCTACAACGAAATCCCCAATTTCGCGATATGCAAAATCCCGACGAAATCTGAACCGTCAGATCAACATGCGATCTAGACCGTCGATCTAATTCCTGTCAGCAGTCCATGTCAGCTAGGGACATGTGGTACAACCAGGTAATGACAGGTGTCAGGAAAAACTAACACTTCAGGCACATACAAGTCATGAATCAAAGTGACACGTGGCAGGATCTAACACATGCCAAATCACGTGTGACGTCAGCAGAGGCATCGACAATCGAGACTTTGACATGTCGAGAACACAATGCATCAAGAACTCCGAAATCACGAAACGCGACTTCACGAAGTAATCACAGCCGTTGGATAAGAATGAATTTGAACCGTAGATCATAGCCCTGGTCGGTGTTTCAGGGATCGGGTTTTGGTATTGACAAGAACATTGACATCAGACTTCGCGAAATCATGATATGCGATTTCCCGATAAGGCATATAACCTATGGGCCACCCAAGAGTCAGTGGAGGACAGGTGTAAGGAGTACAAAGGAAGTCGGGAATCGACACATCACAGGTTCAGGGGGCGTATGCACATTATCATTGTAAACCCCGAAACCCCGACGAGAGGTTTGGTAGCGGTCACATGATAAATGGTCATATGGGCCTATAGCCAGCAGAGCTAGCGAGTGGAAAGGAGCCATCGGGAATCGGATAATTGCGAGTCCGAAGGGCTTGTGATTTTTGACATCGCAAATGCCAAAATCGCGATGGGTGAAATCCCGATGGGATCTGAACCGTTGGATCAAGTAAGTGATCAGAGGGTTGCTGTTGTTCCTCACACATTAACGCTTCAGTTGTAAATCCGTTAAGCGAAACTGACTGAGAATGATGAATTGGTTAAAGTTTCAGTTGCCAAGACAGATTTCGTTGGATTTCCCATTGGAAGGGGAAGTGGAATCGTTAAAGAAAGGTGTATAAAAGAAAATGAAAGATACCGAATTGGGTTGGTTGTTCGGAATGAAAAATGTGTAAATAGTAAGAAAAATAAGATGAGCAGAGGAATAGCAAGAAGTGAAGGAACTGTGCAGAACGAGAATAGAAGAAGAGAAACATGATGGACACAACAGAAGCAGAGCATAATGACAGAATATATGATATGGAGCAGACCTGTTGAATAAGAGAAGAGTAGCAGAACAGTGAACAGAAGACCAGAATTTAAGAACAAAGAAAGACTAGTAAGAACTGAATTATCTGTAAAGTTGAATGTGTATATAACCATTTATATTTAAGGGAGGTTGGGAGGTGCTCGGGAGGACTGTTGTCCTCAAAGGTTCAAGTGGGAGCTTGAACACAGGAAGTTGTAGCTTCCATCTGGTAGTGGCCAGAGAAACCAGGGTGGCAGGGTGGTGCTAGGGAGAACAAGTGTTCTCTGTTATGTAGGTTGTAGCCTGTGTAACTGGAAGTTGGTGCTTCCATCCAGTTGGTGCTGGAATAACCAGGGAGTTGGTGCTTCCTTCTAGTGGGTGCTAGAGAAAACAGAGAGTTGGTGCTCTCAACAAGTTGTA
>ML828647.1:86373-104146 GCA_009831015.1 Picea engelmannii | reverse complement strand
AAAAGTCAAGGCATCTAGCAAAAGGTAGGTTGAATATAAAATCCCTATGAGCTAGAAACAAACGATATTCCTAATATGGCAAATGATATAAATGTATTGATCTAGTGCGTTGGCACATGTAACATTATCCACCATGAAGAGAAATTTGAATTGCCTTGTAAAGAGTTGAGTTGTAGAAGTCAAAGTTGCATGTCTAAGTCAAAGACATTAATGTCAAGTTGTCGCATGGTGCATGCATGCATGTTGCATGTTGCAGGTATGGCATGCACTGCATGCATGTCTAGTTGCATGTTGCATGCATGACATGTGCATGCTAAGTTAGTACACACGCATGCCAAGTCAAGGGTGAGTTGTAACTGAAGTCTCAAGTCTAGTTCTATTTTCGAACTAAAGTGTGAAGCTGAGTTATGTTAAAGCATGCAAACAAGTTCCTAATTTGAGCCATCTACTTCTCCTCTTCACTCCTTTATAAGAAGAGGTTGATCCCTCTCTTCCACACAATGGTTATGCAGGGTAAGGGTGAATGTAGAGACAACATATAGAGGCGCATATCAACATACAGAGGCAAAGTATAAAGTTGCATAACAGTGTTGTCATAACAACATACAGAGGCAGCATATAAAGGTGCATAACAATGCTGTCATAGTAGCATATAGAGACAATATAAAGGCACATAACAGTGTTGTCATAACATCATACAGAGGCAGCATATAAAGGCGTATAACAGTGTTGTCATAGCAGCATATAAAGGCGCATAACAGTGCTTTCATAACAACATACAGAGGCAGCATATAAAGGCAGATAACAGTGTTGTCATAGCAGCATATAAAGGCGCATAACAGTGTTGTCATAACAGCATATAGAGGCAGTATAAAGGTGCATAACAATGATGTCATAACAACATATAGAGGCAGCATAAAAGGCACATAACAGTGTTGTAATAGCAACATTTAGAGACAACGTATCAGAGGCACATAACAGTCAATTAGAGGCAACTTCAACAACCCATATCAGAGTTGATACATCTCCGTCTTTGAAAGCAACTTGCATACATCTATATCAGCAAGGTCTCTTAGTTCTCTGTCACGTCAGAGTCAACTTGGAAAGCTCTTCAAGAGCAGAGTTTTCATGGTGGATGTTTGTAAGTGATCTTACATTATTAATACAATAAGGGAATATTGTTCGCTGGGGTTTTTCTCCCAATACATGGTTTCCCTGGGGTATATGTGTTGTTGATGTGCATGCTTACGTATCTACATGATTATTGTTATTCAATTATGATTCTATATTGTTGAAATGTATTAAGTTGGAATCAAAGTGTTGAAGAATTCAAAGAAGTAATCCGCTTAAGAAATCAAGCTCAAATTTTAACATTGTGGAGGTGTTTTGGAGGGACCATCCCCTTTGGATGGTTTTATTTCATGATTTTGAGGACTTTTTTTCCCTGGAGGCCCATACGTCCACCTTGGAATAAAATTAAAGGGGTTGACTTGCACAGTTGGAGGAGGTGGTTGAGCATCTACACACTTTGGGGGCCTTTGGAGATCAATGTGGCATCTTGGACCCTCATTTTTTCTTCTTTTGAGGGGATGCCCTTCTCTCTTGGGCTATTTTCACCTTGATCATTGTACATGTGGCTTGAGCACCCTATTTTATTGATGTTTTAGGGTAATTAGTTGTAGGAGAATTGAATAAATTTTCTTAGCCTAGATATAAGGATCTTTCATGAGATAAAATTATTTTATTGTAAAGGAAGGTGAGCATCACTCTATAAATAGAGGTGCCCTTCCTCATTATCACTCATGGTGGGATTTTTGGAGCTCTCACTCCTTGGAGCTTAATTGACATATCTTTCGTGGAACATTTATGGTATAAAGGGTTCTTTCTTTGTGGATGAATGTTGTCAATTCTTGAAGCTTCTGTATTTTGGTTACCATTTGATGCTTAAGGATTAATGGTGAAATGTTTGGGTCTTCTACAAGCCTTCATGGCCGATCCATTTGAGGGGTATGTTTACCACTTGGAAGGAAGATGTTATAGGGTTTTCTTCCTTCTTCCTTTGTTGTTTTGGTGATTATTTGCTACCATGCTTGGCTTTTCTTTTGGTTCCCTAGCAAAAGCATCAAGTAAGTTCATCAAATCATAGTTGATCTTGTGGGTGAAGGTTTTTCCATTGAGCCTCCCTTCTTGTTGACCTTGATATTCATTGTTAGTATCAATTGGGTGAAGGATTATTCTTCCTCTTAGTTCTAATCCCCAAGCCCTAATTCTTGAAAGAAATAGGCCAACTCTTTGGAGGGTTTCTTCTTTACCTCGTTCCCATTTGATTCACCTTGACTCCATTTCCCTAATTGGATTTGGCATTGGCCTCTATCTCCTTCCATCACATTTTTCAAAACCCTAAAAAACCCAAAACATTGTTTTACTAAAGCTACTCTCAACTTCCCCTTGTACCTTATTGTTTAGTCTTAGTAATACTACTAGGGATACCCCCCTTGAGCCAAAGGAGAGTTGGCATAAAATGAAGAGGATAAGATGTTGAGGTGACAATGGTGATCGGCTTAACAGTTTCCCTTGAGTTGTACCTTGTGGATTAGGGATTCTATCATTGAGTACAATTTGAGCAATAATAGGGCTATCAAGCCACCTATTCCTCTACGTTCACATTAGCGCTAGTTGGTTGCCTTGATTGGTTCACCTGTTTAGGTTTTGCTCCTTCTCAAGTTATTTGGCCATTGTTGGTATCATGGTAGTCAAACCTCATGAGAGAAAATGTTGTCCACTATTGTTTCTCTTTCTTTCTTCAATTGGCATGAATGGTCGATGGGACCCACCTTCCTTCAAATCAAACGCTAAGCCCATTATAGAAATAAACGAATAAAAGGTCCATGTTTATTAGTAGAACAAACTAGGTTAGCAACCCAAAGGTTGTTGAACCTCATTACAAATTGTGAAATAAGATGGGAGCAAATGAAAAAAGGTCCATTGTATATAACAACATTGCACATGAGTCTATATACGAAGTGGACAACAATAATCCATGAACGCTAGTAACAAGTAGTTATTTGTGAGGTTGTTAGAGCTAACACAATTAATGGAATAAGGCAATTGTGTGAAATGTGATAGCTTAGGGATGTAAACCCTGTTAGAGTAATGAACCTGAACTAATTAGGGAAGCCACGAGGGCAATAAGCTTAGTCACCCCATTGCCATATGCAACTTTTGGAAGCCATCACATTGATCAAGTTGGTTAATGAACAATGCCAGTGAGCCAAACCTAACATGGAACATAGATTGCTATAGAATAGTTAATCTTGTAGACAAACTCCATGAACGTGTAAGGGTATCATTGTTTGTCAAGGAAAAATATGATTTCTATGAAATTTTCCATAGTAAGGCACATATGATGGACACCCCACACTTTCTAATTATATTAGAAACATTATTGGAGTCAAACAAGGGTTTTTGGTCTTTAACGTTATTTTGTATCTATATCAATGAGCTTGAGGAGTTCCTTGAGGAGAATTGAAACATTGATAATGGGTGTATCTTGCACCATAAGCGTGATCTCACTACTTCTTGTTGTTAAAGGCATCCTTCTAGTCCCCTCTTTTGATGGTTTGTAGAGAACAATGGCTATCTTAGCATGTAGTTAGCTAGTCCTAAATTTAGCTTGAGACATACATATCAAAGACATTTTTGTAAGGGATATGCATCATTATATACACTCAAGTATTGATACCTCCAAATATATTTTCAAGACATCTCTTCAAAGATGCATCTTATTGACACTATTATTAAACCCAATGCTCTCTCTATGTCAAAGGTTTAGGAACCCAGCCTCAGACCTATTGATTAAGCATGTGTGAGAGAGTTCAAACCATTATGCTCTAACTTATGATTCATTGCAAATGGACAGATCCTCAAAATATTGTCCAAGCCAAGTTTGAAACCCACTCACTTCATCTCAAGAACATTTTCCTACTTATTTCTTATCTTCAAACTTTGATCTATCTCATAACAATGAACATATCATTAGCAGGCTCATTTTTCTTTTAAGGAGATGGCCTCACATGATCTTTCATAGTGGAAGTCATGTTGGTATTCTAAGGCCTCTCTAATACTACAGTGTGTGAGAATCTCAATTGACTATTTCCCACCCTCATGTACTCTCCACATGCCTCTCCTCACCTTCTTCCCCTAAAAAGGAAGATTGATTAGGCACTTAGGGAAGAGAGCTATCAACAACTTCTCCCTGAATTTCTCCCCTCAACCTCTTAGCCGTAAGCTAGCCTTCTATGTGAGATATTTTTTACAATTTACTTATGCTCTTATTGTTTATATGGACTATCTACAACAACAATGGTTGCATGCTTTTAGGATCCCTCTTGGCCAATTGTGGGTGTCTTCTCACCAATTACGACTTAAAATAGACCACCATATCCCTCAATGAGACAAAACTTGCAAACTATATTCCCACAGAAGGTCGAGGATAAGGAATATTTCATTTTCAAGTGTCCCAATTATTATGAGATCGAAGGGAGATTTCATTGTCTTTAAAATGATTCAAGTAGATTCATCTTTACCTTCTTCCATTATCTTGATCAAAGACTCTTGGCCTTTACTTACACATGGTTTCCTTTAGACAACAAGCCTTGCATTGTTCCTCTAGATCTACTAGATTGATCACAAAATTCTTACAACCCATCTTACCTAGTGGGAGCATTAGGAGTCATGCAAATATTAGAAATATTACATGCATAAATAGTATATCAGTGAAACAATGCCCCATTACTCGATCTATGCCACAATCAATGTGTCACACTAGTTCCAGTACTTGGCATCAATGTGTTACTTCCTACCATGCCCAACATAACTTCATAGGAGGGCATCACTAGAGTTTCCCCTTTTTTAGGATTTTGTCGACCTCGGATGTTAAGAGAACTTCTATGTGGAATTCCTAGATGCCTCCTTTATCCCAAGCAACTCCTCTTAGTTTAGGCCACTCATTAGAGGATATTATCAAGCTCATTGATATTATTGACATCAAAGAAATTGATGGGAGTACAAGCTCCCCCTCTAGTTCAAACATTGAATTAAGGGTCTCTTTGCCTTTAGCTTTCCACTAGTGGTTCAATTGACTTGCTCCCTCCTTTGTGCAAGCTTGTTATGTTTGCCTTCCTCTCGAAGGTTGCAATTTACTTCATTGTCAAAGGTTAAGCCATTTTAGGTTTAACCCCACTTTCCTTTGTTATTATGGCATTTTGTTTTCTTTGAGAAGTGAGAAGATGCCATAGGCACTTCTTATGTTGCTATTATTTCTCATATATTTTTAGGCCCATTAACCTATATTGGTCATTGGTGGACATTAATATAAATTTCACTCTCTCCACTAGTATAATATTGTTAATATTATTTGGTTGCATTTTAGAGAGAGAGAGGGGATTAATAAACCATTCTTATTAGTTTAATCAGTGATAATAGACTGCATACTTTTTTTTATTTTGTAGACAAAATCTAAGCTGTGACAAAAAAAAAATTCAAAATATCAATTAGCAACATGCTTGCAAATTGTGACAATTTTTTTCCATAATTTCAATTAGCTGCATTCTTACAAATGGAATTTTAGTTTGTACTTTTAATAAATCCTTTCAGGTTCTTTTTATGTGATGTCAAACTTTTGGTTATTCATATACATTATTTGTTTCTCATCTTCCCGGAATTGAAATCGATGCCTACTTATACACAAGATATAAACCAGCATTGTAAACTTGGGGGCAAACCACAATTAAATATTGAATATTATAAGTTGGAACAAGCTTCAATCACACTTCTATTTGATAATATTGATACCGTAAATATTTGATAATCAAGCTTCAAGCCATACAGATGAAAATGCATGTTTGTAGATTCCGTTCATTTTCATTGCACTATTCCTGTACTTGGGGTTTGTACATGAACAAACTGTAGAAAATCACGTATATAGAATTTTGGGACAAATCATTCACGGCGCTTAACAATACAAATTAAATATTGAAAATTGCACCAGTTGAAGCTCCCATGCCATCTTAGCTGTAAAGCTAATATTTTTCTCCAAAGAAAGCGACAAATATTTAACTTTTACATCTCAACGGACAACAGTTTAAATAATGTCTTCATTGACCAGTCAGGCCAAATTCAGATACAAAAATTGTCTTGTGTGAACCTTGAAACGTCCCAATAAGATCACGAACCACAAAGATAATTGATAACCCATAACTTGAGTAGAAAAAAATTAAGTAACATGCACAAATGACAAAAGTTAGTCAACTGGACCGAAAAAGCACCTTCCTGACTCAATCACATACAAAATCTGCGTAAAATCCAAAAGTTCTGCGTCTGCAATCTTGCACACTCAAGAGATCCACATCAAAAACTTCAAACTGCTTTGAACTGAAAAAGGTGGAAGGTCCCACCTGCAATATTTGTTACACATATAGAACATGATTTAGAACTGATGCATAAAAGAAAACAGGATTCAAGTGAGAATACACACACACATATATATATATATCCACTCAAACAAATGATTCATTAGACCATAAAAGCTTTCTGTGCTGGGCATCTATGACCCAGCAACTCTATTATGAGTTTTGCTAGGTTATTCAAATCTTAGCATGTAAAGTTTAAACCACTATACTCTTGAGTCTTTACTGTGAGTTGGAGAGAAGCATAAGCATCTCAGTTTTTTTTTAACTGAGAGAAAAGAACATTAAAACATATGCATGTCAAAGAGCATACGCATTTGTTAGACTACAACTCAATCCTAGACATACAGCTAACATGATGCGACAAATTATCCCAGCTCTAATGGCTAATAGTAATAGCCATAAGGTGATTGAATCAGACCATTCAATGGTACAAATATTTCATAAATTGTTCTTTCTGATTCCTGTTACAGCCCAAGTATTTGTCCGCATAAAAACAATCCTAAACACCCAAGTTTCCTCTGTGGTATTTTATTTAATTAATAGAGGTTTAGTGCTATGTTGCTTGGGTACACCTAGGTGCGGTACTGATACAACAAGAATGAAAACTTTTTAAACCACTGGTGCAGGGATGCAGCGAGGAGGTCATTTGGATGCAGGTACAGCAAGTACGGGTATGGCTGGGGAAGATGCTAGCGATGTTAGTCATGAGTGACAAAATAACCAAAGTTATGAAAACCAGAACCAGCATTCCCAAAATCATAAACCAGGCCAGAACTGGACCAAAAACATCCGGAAAACCAGATTGCAAAAGCAGTCACTACATAAAACATCAAAGTTACACGAATTGTGGCTGTGAATGGAATCAGGGAATCAGAGCCCTAACCCTAATTTTTTTGTAAATATACTTTGAAAAAAAAATGAACTCTGAATTAAAGCATATCCACTGTTTAGCTTTCATATTCATATTGGCAATTGGGGAATGAGATTCATCGATAGTAAATTACTAAATGGTAAATATTAAACTAGTAACATCATGATTCAGCTTCGTACATTGTAACATCATAGTTTCAGACATGTATTCTGAATTAAAATCAAACTGAATTTTCAGAATTCCCATGTTAAAAAAATGAAAATTAATGATTTGAAATCAAATTTTAGATTTCATTTTACGAAATTCATACTTTCTAGATTCATCAACCGAGGCCCATATATTGAAATTAAATTGAAATTCAAATATCATAATATGTCAACATGTCAATGATAAAGACTACAGTTGAAAACTTCAAAATAACAATAACAGCTTATCTAGAAAGCTCCACGTGTCCAAAATAAAAAAACTGGAAATATGAATATCTAGAGAGTGATAGATTAGTCCAACGGATAGTCATCGCCCTCCACATCCTCCAATAAAACAGCACCTAATTCCCCAGACTGATGATACGAAGCAGCATAGGTATAAGATGCAGTAGGAATACATCCTTCCCACCAACAATAGAGGCAGAACCTACCACAACCGAGCCAGACCTGTTATCCCCATTTCCTAGGGATAACTAAGGAGATGATGTCTCGAGGCCCTCAAGTTCCAACCATGGAGTACTGAGAGACAGATGGCTGGCAGCATCCACTTGCACAGACAGAGGCCCGCCTCACCACCACAGATCTCAAATTCATCACGATTGTATCCACCACACCAGCTTGCTTCCGGAAGACATTGGGTCTTGCTCCGTGAGGTACAAGCCAGGGATTATGGTGAGTGTCATTTCAATATTTGAAGCATTTAAGTATGTTGCATTTAAAGTTGCTTTTGATTATGTAATGTCTGCTTTGAAGTCATGCTCTTTGCCCTGTTTCACCTTGGTGGTTGATATTGCGCCCTAGTAAGTGGTCACCCTTAGGGATGGGTTTGTTATTGGGAGGTCCCCTTAACAAGTCATCGTGCCACTCCCAATCATACTTATCACATTTCATCACTTCACCCCTTGTTCGTCTCCTTGTCTTTTGGGATTTTGGGGTGTACTGACCCAAGAAGGGATTGTCCCTCATTTCATGGGAAGAAGGGGTTGAAGGCCTAGAGGTTTGTAGTTGGCAAAAGATAAAAGCCAATCATAAACCTTCTAGATGCTTGCCCACGGATCCTAAGGAAAATGAAACACCTCTCATAAGAAACTGGTGGGACCCATGAAAAATAACAATACAAAAATGCCAACCAAGGTAGAGCGTGTGTGGGCAATGTTTTTCATGCTTAGGTAGAAGCCCCACCTTGGCTTCAACCTAGGAACATCTTAAAAAACAAATGGAATTAAATGGGCTTGGAAAAAGGATGCATTGAAAACGAAGGTGCAACACACCCTCTACAAAGGCACCCATAAATGAGACACTACGATCCCTTGTATGTCATGAACCCCATGCCCCCATCCACTTCATCTTCTCCACATGACTTAGAGGGGGGTCCACCTAGGAAACACTCCTTGACTTAGGGTATGATTCACCCAATAGGTCACTCTGTCAACCCTCCCATACCTAAACTTGACAAGTTGCATAGGGTCTTTGAGCACTTGTTTAATCTGATGAGGTGGTTTTTGATGCACATGCTTAGGTGACTCATTTATTGATTTGATTTACTTATCATGATAAGTTCGACTTGAGATCCTTGGAGGGTGTATTCATTGTCTTTGCAGGACCTTGCTGTTAGCTTTTATAGCTCGGGAGGTACTTCGCATGTTTTGTCTTGTATGCGGATGTAACCTTATGTTTACACTACTAGGCACTTGACTTTGAAAATGGGTTTTTATAAAGTTGTGGATCTTTTATTGAAGTGACTTTTTGTAATGTACCTTTTATTATATTATTAAAGTGACTATGACTTAAAGTGCACTTAGGTCATAAAGTGTTTTTTTAGTTTAATAATTTACGTGATTTATTTTCAAGGGAATGAATCATGTCCCTTGCTCTTGTAAAGGCAAGATTAGATCTTGGCCATTAGATTTAGGGATGGAGAAGGTGAAGGGTCACTTTCAGATTATAAGAGAATACCTAGGGTAGTGTGCAAGACAACAAGAAAAGAGGAAGAAAATTGAGAGAGAGAGATAGCTTGAAGAGGAAAGGGCTAAAACTGGGCACATTTCCCAAGAAGAAAGAGGGCACAAATCCCAAGACATTTTTGTTGTATAATTGTGTTGGAGCTTTTTGTTGTTTTGGATGTCGTACTATATGAATCCGTACAGTAGAGGAAAGGGGCACAGATTTCGAGACTGATTCACTACATGCAAACCGAGGCACCTGCTGGTATTTTTTCTTGTTGTTGGGGGCATTTTTAGGATGTTGTTCGTATAGTACAATTATGGAACATTTTTCTATGTGCTAGTACAGTTGGGTCGTACAGGCCGTACAACTCACTGAGCACGGTTTTCTAGACAGCATTTTGTGGGGGCAGTTTTGTGGCTGTAAGTGGTTTTCTTCTGTTGGGTTTTGTTATTTTGCTATTAATACAACTTTCCTAAAGCTAATAAAATATCTCTCTCTCATTGGGTTTCCCCACATTGGGGTTTTCCCTGGCACTACCTAAATTTCTAAGTATTTCATGGTTGAGTGATTGTTGTTTGTTGTTATTTTTCCGCTGCAACAGTGCTTAGTCATGTGTATTTCAGTTTATGAAGTTTAACTATAAACTGAGTTATTTTCATTTAACTCTGAAATCAAGTTTTGACTAAGTGGGTGATATTTGTTTTATTGGGTTAACTTATATCATTGATTTTCTACATGGTATCAGAGTTAGGCCTCTGAGTTACAGACTTACAGTGAACAGTGTGATTTTTGGGCAAGATTTGAAGGGGGGAAACTAGTTGGTTGTTTTCTTTGAACATTGACAGGGAATATGGGTGCATGCATTAGATTTGAGGATCGGTTGGAAGGCATTTCCAACTACTTGCAGTGGAAGGTCCGGATGTCAGTTGTTCTCAAGGAGAACAAGATTTGGAACTATGTCAGTTATGTTGTTGTGGCTCCCACAAGATCCTATTGCCTTGGATTTGCATGACGTAAAGGAGGCCAAAGCACAGAGGATCATTCTGGATGGTGTGAAGGACCCATTCATTCCACATCTATCTGAGAAGAAGACAGCTTATGATATGTGGGAAGCTTTGAAGAATTTATTTGAGGCTAAGAATGTCAATCGGAAGATGGCCTTGAAAGATAAGTTGCCCCTATACAATATCCACAAGGACCAAATTTTTACATTTTACATCAAAAATAATTAAAAATTCTCAATTTATGGAAATTTTAATTATTAAAAAATCCTATCAAAATTTAACGGAATTTTGCAAGACTCTAGGAGATGTCTAGCATGGTCATTTACAACACTTCTAAACCTTAGTCACCCATTGGGCTCGATCATTAGAACACCTTTCACCGCTTTGGAGGATTATTTGAGTGAAAAACTCAAGGATAATTAAAATCGTCGGTAAGAAAGATTAATTACCTGAGGAAAAAAAACACTCGATGAAAGGACTTCCCTAATGATAAAGTCCTAGGAAACTAACTAAAAACTGACACATGCTTAACATATTACATTATTATCCTACATTATTATCCCACGCAGGGGAGCAGACATTTCGTGTATATAGAAAAAGTGTTGGGGGCAGAATTGCCCTGCTGAGCCAAAAGTATTCAAACTTGTTGTACCACAAGGTACATATCTTCATGGTACATGACGTTGACCCCTAGTCGAAATAGGTGGTCAACACATTGCAACAAATGGACCTCATTCCAAGAAATCATTGCAGCCAATAATGAAATCGGTGCACAATAAATTAATTCGACCAAATGAGTAAATCGTTGGGTGAAACTCAACAAGTCGTTAAGCATGTTTTAATAAACCAATGAAATAACAATGGAGTAAAAGAACTAGCCATCGGGCACTTTCTTAAGCTGGTTGTGAGCTTACAAAGGAAAGTGGACATATTCTCCAAGTTGGATGGTGTTATAAGGTTGAAAGGGATAGCCATGTAGCATTATTTCACCAAGCCATTGCCTCTTTCATCAAATTGAACCATTAGTGGGTAAATTTCATGATAAGAATGTTATTTTGTCAATTGACTTAGTCTCCAACCTTTGTGGATGACATGTCAAAGAATTATTTTTTAATTGGGAGAGGGAAACTAGCCGTTAGAAAGCACAACTGTAAAAAGCTAGTTCCTCCTCCCAATTAGGTTGTTGTCGAATTGCGAGATCATTTGTGTCATCCAATAAAAACTTTTATTTTATAGTGCATTTCATGGGTTGATTATTCTATGCTCTTTATTCTTGGCTAGGTGTAAGAGTGTTTCATAGAGTAGATATTGTTTTTTCCGTACTATTTGCGGGGCTATTGGATCGATCCATCGAGAGGCTACATAGTCACGTGGAAGGAGAGGTCTAGACTTCGTCTCATCTACTCCTTTGGTGGTGTCAAGTGGTTCAAATGCAAGTGTTGGACAAACCCTTATCGGGGGTATCTTCAACAAGGAGGAGATCTCATTTCACATCCATGTTGATCTAATGGTTGGAGACCCCACTAGCAAAGCTTTCCTGGCAAGATTCGGAAGCAATACAACTATTCTAGACTAGATTGGGGGCAGTAGTCCATCAACTCCAAACCCAACTTCTAGTCCAAATTCTTCGACCGACTTAGAAAGGGTTGTGATTGCAATCCGATGCCCTGGAGGTAAGAGTAAAGTTGAGGTAAACCTCACTACTTCAACCATTTTTATTTAAAAATCCAATCAATCTCTTTTCCTTTCGGCTTTTGAAAAATTAAAAATAAAAAAATCATAAAACACAAAAAACCAAAAAAAAATACTTTGCTAGCTTGTCTTTGAATTTCCATCTCACATAGCTAGTAGGTCCTTGTTTGTCTCTAGATTTATTTCTACCCAAGGATATTTTACCTTCTCGTTTTCTGCAATTTAATTACATATTTCACAAGGGTTTTCTGAGGATTTTTGCATATCTGCGGTATATTACAGCAGAGTTTACATCAGACCTAACAATAACCTCACCCTAAGGGGCTGCCAAGTAAGTATCTATCCTAAGAAACCCCTTGTATTTTTTCAGATTCATTTTATAATTGAAAATCTGAATTTCTAAGGTAAAAATAAACAAATTTCCCGCCAGATCAAAGCAATTTATTGGCTGAAATATTTTCTGGGTTTTGACCCTAGGGGGAATTGAACCCCAAATCTGCAAAGTGATTTCCAACTTGCTGGAAATTACCATTCCGTAGCAAATCTAAAGCTTTGGGCATAGGAAACCACTCTTATCTTGTTGTCCAAGCTTCCTAGCCCACGGATCTGGTGATCTAGGTTGCTTAGCACTTGTGGGAGGCCTCAAAAGGGCCACATTTCTTTCTGTTGTGTGCTCTGTTTATGCATTTTACAGATCTGAAAACTCAGGACAGCAAGGGACAACTCAAAGTACAGCCACATTACCAAAAGGTATAATTAAAAATACATCTGAGGAATTGGTTAGGGCTTTCACCACTCTTTTGCACTATTTCATTGTTTTATCTTACGAATCTTGTGTGATTTTGTTTTGTTGGTCTGCATTATTTTTGTTAGTCATCTATCATTCCAGATCAGTTAGCTTTAATAATTAACTCCTACCTTCACCTCTATATCACATAGGCACTAGTCTACTAATTTCTGGGTGAAGTTGTTGTGTTAGGGAAGCCTCCCAAAGTCCTTTAACATAGGAGTTGGGCTTGAACAGGGAATGACTTGTGCCACGGTGACATTGGGCACTTGTCCTACATGGTACCACCTTAGTGCCTCGAGGGACCTTGACGAGGCTGCTAGTTTGGTCAGTAACACCACCTATCATGCTCTGGGCCTCCAATGTGGGACATTTTGCTCCTTTGGCCTCTCTCTTGGCACATGTCATGCTCTAGACCTCTAATGTGGCAACACATTCATGTTATAAGGCTTCCTTCCTGCTCATATCAGCCATCAATGTGGCCCCGAGCCCTAGGTTCACCCTAGGAACAAGACTCCCTATTAATGATGCAATAATGGTGATGCAAGCCATGTAACCCTACCTCCAAATATGTATCCACTGTGCCAACATGGAATCTCACTGTGAGACATGCCTCCGGAAGGTCTCCATCAAGCCATCAATATTCCTCCACACCTTGGATGATGAATGGTCCTCCAGCAAGATAGATCAAGGGGCACAACCTCCAGGTCTTTCCCCACAACCTGTAACTGCCACTGAACTCCAAGAATCTCCTGCTGTGCCGGTGACAGAAGAAAGGCCCATGAACATGTGGAATGAACCATGGACTTTCAAGGGCTAACACCGTTCCCGCTTCACTTTTACTACCAACAGCCTTTCTTTATATCCTGCCTTTAATTTAAGATTGAGATATCTTATTTCTCCTTCTATTTCAAACTTTTCCAAGAACACTAGAAGGTACACCCTTGCTGGCAGAATATTTCCTACCAGAGCTAGGGAGGACCTCTAGCCCATTCCATACTAACTGAATCTCATAGAGAGATGACCACCGATGATAACAAAACTAAGGATATATCTTCCACTGTATTATTTTATAGCTGCAGACTATACAAAGGACAATTATTTCCCTACCCCTGTCCCGCAACGCTATATACTTACATTGCCCAATCTGCAATTGTACTGCACTCTTTCATTCTGCAAATTTCTTATGATCTGTCTGTTTTGGTATAATCATGTTTTCAATTATGGATTTTAGAGAAGATGCATTCTGCAATCCCTTTAATGTATAATTCATGAAAGAGTTCCCCATGCAGTGCCTTTATTGTATGTAATGTTTGTAGGAAACGATTCCCACCAACCACATAATTTTCCTCCATTCTTCTTTTCCTTCTCTAAGCTCTTTTGTTCTCTCCTCTCTGTTCATGGAAAAGTCAATTATCTACTAAAAATAAGCTAAGAATACCAAGACCTAGGTACCAACAGCTCTATTCAATGTACTGTCAGATAAAGAAACAGATTTATTGCCAGCAGAAGAATCTATGATAGATACTTCACTGATAGAATCTGAAGAGAACGTAGCTTTAATGGAATCCTATTCCTAGGCTCTCATCAAAGGATGATGCAAACTAATTTTATAGTTAGTATGAAAGAATATACTCCAAATCCTATAAAGTATAGGAAATACTTGAAATATTTTCACTCCAAAAGGTTGCTTAGCAGAGGTTACAAAAATATTGAGTGAGTAGCAAAACCTTTCATTTTTTAAGTTATACAGAAAGGCAATTTTGCTTGGGAACTGTTCATAGACCCGACAAATCTGAGACCCTCAGTGACTAGAGTAGATATGGTAATATAAAATGGTGAATTTTTGGGATCAATTTGTAAGGCCGTAACATGGCCACTACTTTAGCTATTTAAAGAAGTAGTTAAAGGATTTATGGTCATTCAGTGGAAAAATATTGGTTAAACCAGAGATTTCTTGTTACTCTTCTTTATCTTTGTATTATTGAAACCGCAATCAGAACCATCTTTCCAGACATAAGGTAATGAACATGACATGACAAGGTTGATAACTTGATATAACATGAAAAGAACAGAAAATTTAACTTACAGGAGGACCAAGTTCTGGTGGAACAATTATTCTTCGCTTTCCACCTGGCTTCATAGTCTGAATCCCTTCTTCAATGCCTTGATGTCAATCAATTACATACACGTGGTTGTCAGTTAATCTCTTCTGAAACTGGTAAACAAAAGTTTCTGATAAAGCACTGAAGGATTTGTTCTCTTTTCTGATATCAATGCATGATATGGATCTTAACAAAAACATTTTGAGGGTTAATAATATCTGTCAATATATAGATGCTTACCTGGAACCAACCCATTAATGCCCATACGAGTCTTAGCTGGCCGCCCTTGCTGATAACTGCTATCAATGCGGCGACCTGACTCGTTAAACCCTGTGTAGTGAAAAACTATCTGCCAAATAACACAGCGGATTCAATGCTGAAACTTTTAAACTTTTAAGAAGCATGCCTTGATTATACCAATGCCTTCATATAAACAATACCCCTCAAGAAACACCAAAAATCAAAACTACAAAATAACTCTCACAGGATAACCAGATCATCATTCTTGTGATATAAGCTTGTAGGTTAGAAAAATATAATCTTAAATCCAGATGACAAACTAGATCACCAATATACAACCGTGCTACTTGTTTGGAAAAGAATAGGCACCTAGATAAAGTCTCTACGAAAATATTAGTCTTTATGTACTATGGAAACTAACACTGATCCTAGAAGCTCAAGCAAAATTATTATCAGCCCAAATGGTAGCACTCATGCCATTAGCCAGTTAATCATAATTAGAGATTCGGCAAGTGATCTAGGTGGATCTCAGTGGCCATCCACCTTTTCCACTGAATCAACATTTTGAGCCTATGGTTTTGATAAACCATGATATTCACCGTTTTGATGCGGAATGGAATGTAATGTCATCTTCATTTGTTAATTACAGACATCATGTAATGATTTCCTAGTGGTCTTATGTACATGCCTACAACATAGCGTTAATGCACCGGATCCCATTAGAACTCCGTAGTTAAGCACACTCGGGCTAGAGTAGTACTGGGATGGGTGACCACCCGGGAAGTCCTAGTGTTTTACATGCTTATGGCATTTTATAAACTTAGACCAATTTATCCCACATGCATCATGGGAATTGTTCTGCTCTCACTCTCATATATAATTGAGGTGAAGGAGGCCCTTTAAGGATGCAATGGAGTGTGATGTAAAGCTTGTTGCAAATGAAGCGTAGCCAACATCTCTTTCTTTTCAAAGATAAGCTACCCCATTCGGCCAATTTGTGTTCTACAATGTTTTTCTATCTTATTCATTAATAGAAGTTGGGTTTCACTGTATTTTTGTGTTCTCTGCTATATTTTTGTTTTTTCTCGTTTCATTCTCAGCATAGTCCGGATCAATGGTATCAAAGTAGTTTTCTCCTTGTTGTTTCCCAGAGCAGGTCCCCGACGAGGTCAATGTATAGAGAGTTGGGTCTGGAGCTTGAGAAAAACCGCTCTCGCTAGCCCAAGCAACCTCCCATGGCGGAAGAAAAGAGAGATGACAGAGCAGGAGATCCTTTCAAGATGTTGCTCGAGGAAGCATCTTCGACAAGCAGCCATTTTGGAGGTGCGGCACCCTTCAAGGCACAAGTCAATTTTGATCTCCCCTTATTTGAAGACCAAATAGATGCAGATGCTCTAGAAAAATGGTTGAATCTGCTAGAAGGTTATTACTCTGTCCAAAAATCTTCTGACAGTGAAAAGATCACCTTCTCGCTCCTTAAAGCCCTTCCCCATGTCAGAGCTTGGTGGGAAGGTTATTGGGATAGGTACATCGCAGATGAATCTACACCATGATCTAAACAACTCGTCTTAATAATAAAATTGTCAAGAGCATTGCAACACATTTTCATTTTGGCATCATTTTACATCTTGCAGCAACATTTACTTTTGGCACTGGTCTATACTTTGCTTTTGCTTATTATTATATACTTCCAAGTACCATCATTTGATTTAAGTCTATATCATTTGTGTTGAAGTACTTTATCTCTCTCATAAGCAATTTCCTTTATTGTGTCATATATGTTGCTAGAATAGATTTACTTGTACTTTGCTCTTGTTTTAAATAAACTCCTAGATTTACCTTTTTGTACTTAGCTTACTTAGTCTTACTTGTTTTTTAAGGGACTACCCCCCTTGGCTTTGCTAAGAGTTAGCCTAGACAGAGGAGTCAAGGATCAGGTGACAACGCCTTCACTCGAGACTTTCCCCCAAGGACACACCCAATGGATTGAAGATTTCTTCCATGTGACCCGAGGTGTGTATTAGGTGGCAACAATTGTAATAACTCCGTAGGATGAGTCTGCTCTGACTTGTTCTGCTGAAAATTCATACACTCCCTCACATGTCTCAATACATCATCTTTGAGGCCCTTCCAAGTGAACCTCACTAATCTGCCTGTAAGTTTTAAAGTACCCAGGATGGCCTACTAGAGGTGCATTATGCATAGACCTCATAATCTTCTCCTTCAATGTAGACTCAGGGACTAAATATATGTGGTCCTTGTAGTAGATGATGCCATCCACCACTCTATACCTGTCATCCTATATGTTGTCATCCATCAACTCACAAGCAAATGTATTCTTGGAATACTCTACCAAAAGATGAGATTTCCAGTCAGCTAAAATCTTTGCAAGTGAACATATCTCCGGTTTCCTCGAGGGTGTTCAGGTTTAAGCTATTATTAGAGTTCTTT
>ML828647.1:64069-80620 GCA_009831015.1 Picea engelmannii | reverse complement strand
ATAAGCTAGGTTAAGCATGAAGTTCATTCCATTTAAGCATTTAACTTAACCATAAACAATAATGTTGCAGCAACCAAGATCACAAGAAGAAACACCATGCACAAGAACACAAGAAGTACCCTGGGAAACCCTTCTCAACAAGGGAAGAAAACCCAGCCAAATCCTTTGCTATATTCTTCAAGAGAAAGACCTTCACCACCAAGAAAGACCTAGCACACAAGAGGGTGCTCAAGCCCTAAAAGACTAGCGCCCAAGAGAGGTGCCCACCTTTCCCCAAGTAGATGTATTTGCTGAAATTTCCAAACACACAAGAAAGATATGATTCCACAATGGGGAATCATCCCTTACTTATATTAGACTTGTCCTATCAACAAAGGCGTCTATTGGCTCAACAGGGCTAACCTCTCTAAGTCACATTATAATTATAATTATTATTATTATTATTATTATTATTATTATTATTAGCCATATTAATTATCTTTTACATTAATCACATTAAAGTGGGGCCGACCTGTACCCTTTACATAACAATTAGGGTTACAGGCGGGTCCGACTCTTGAACAACATATAGCAAAGGATCTGATACACCCACTAGTGCTCATCCACTAGGGGCACATCCATAGGGATGTCATAGCTCTGGCTCACTGCATTACACAGAAGAACCAGATCTACACATGTTCACCTGTGCTCATCCACAGGCACGTCCACTCTACAGATCTTCTTTCCCACTGCCTCACAAAGGAAAATCATCTGGAGTTTTCTCATCAACTCTGCTGCTCAAAGGAGGCTAACCCATCATCTTCATTTCTGTTCACATGATGATGCACCCAGCACTTTGGGATTTCACACATTCACCTTGTGCTCAGCCACAGGCACGTCCAACTCATCAGATTGCCTTTCCCACTGGATAATCATCTGGAGTTCTTCTCACTCTCTGAATGGAGGAGGTCACCTCTACGTTCCTAGCTCTATCTCAGGAAGGAACCACGTACCCTTCTTAGGGGCTTTCTCTCAGGTTTGTAAGCTGAGAGAAATACTTCACATAGCTACAATGATCCACACCTCATAGGTTTGTAAGCTGGAGAATGTCTCACATAGCTGCATTCATCAACACCTACAACCCTAAACAGAAAGAGGAATACTATTGAGGTGATAGTGATAAGATAACCTCAAGTTACGCCAATTTTCTTTCCATTTACCTTTCTTGTAATCAAAGTACAAATTGTGCGATAACACTGTCTAATAGTTCTCCAAACACCTTTGGGTTCTTTCAGCAAAGGTATTTCTAGGTGATAACATTTTGGCGCCATTGTCAAGTATTGGATTCCAAGATTCCCTGATTAGTAGGACATCGACACATGCTGAGTGAGCAATTATTTTGAAGTATTCACATCTCGCTTGGTGACTCCATCATAGGATGAAGTTTGTTTCCAGTTTTTACCACTCAAATGCTTGCTAAAGGGAAATTCCTACCCTCTGTAGGAGACCCTAGAGGCAACTACTAAGCAAACCATCCTAACCTAAGGAGGATGTTCCTAAAGGGCCAAGCTAAGCTAAGTCATGTAGCGAAGGAGGGGAGCTCTTTAACTAGACTTGACAACGATTTTATCAATTTGACACTACCCACTTTGAAGGATACAAAGCAAGCTTAAGTGTGTGAATAGGTAGATCAAACTACTAATTATGAACAAGCTTTTAAATGAATTATACTTAGAAAAGTGTGTTCATTCAAAATTATTCTTGGAAAGTAAAAGACAACTCTTGCTCAGTAAAACCATATACCATGAAATACCATCAAGATATGAAGTATCAATCCAATTGCACAATGTGATCATGAAATTAAAGCATTGCCTCAATCATTCATCTCATCACTGGCATCTAGGATTAGGAGTCTTTATTGTCATCATCAGGAGTCGTGTTTGCAATGACAAACCAAAGAAATACCAAGTGTAATGTTGTTATTAAAGAATTGTGAGGACGACAGATTTATAACATTAAATGTGAGTGGAGTTGTGTCATTCCACAGTGATTATTAGTGCATCGTCTTAACCATGAGAACATTAGCCAGATGTGATCTCAAAATGTGAGATTATATTATGTCCGAAGTGATCAATCCCACATGCCAACAATTGTAATGTCCCCCACCTCTTCATAAAGAGATCTGGAGAGACTTAGTAGTCTAGCTATCCCCACTAGACTATAGTCTCATGCATCTTGGGGACAAAATCAACCAGAAGTCACTTCCTAAGTACAACGTTATACTACTGAGTTGACTTTGTGTGAAAAAGGGTAACTCAACGAAAGAATAGAAAATGTGGAGTTAAGCTAGGAGTTAACCCTAGGGGTTAACTAACTCAACAGAAGAATAGACTGGAGGTATAAAAGAAAGGAAGGGCGCACTTCTAAGGCATTCTGAATTATTATCATATTTTTCATTTGGGCTCCTGAGCACAAGCAGTTTTGAGGGTTTTGTGACTAAAAACCTAGAGATCAATTCAATGGTGAAAGATCCCACCTTTCTTGATCCAAGCTTGGTCCCGGAGGTGCAACAATCTTCCCACACCATTCTACAGTGTTACAGGGGTCAGATCTATTGGCAGAGGCAAGCTAGTGCGCAGCTTAGGGGGTTTCCAGCAGGAGGGCGCACCATCTTGTGAAGATCAGTTCGATTTGAATGCAAGGAGGAAGCTTTTTGGTAAAGGAACATCTGGGTTTTCTTCGTATGGTCAAGGGCATCATTTCTAGTCTATTCAAGAGGAGGTTTTCCCAGCAGATTTTTTCCATGGAGCTTGGCACGACTTGGAGGTGAGAGGGGCGCACTGCAGAACAAGGTTTTCATCATTTGGTGGCCCAGATCTTGATAGATCATCTTGAGACTTCACCAATTGGATTGTCTTGGCCCTGTTGACCACCTATTTCAACTAGGGGGCAACTCCATGTACCATGAAGATATGCACCTGACGTTGC
This sequence comes from Picea engelmannii, assembly GCA_009831015.1. NCBI lineage: Eukaryota > Viridiplantae > Streptophyta > Pinopsida > Pinales > Pinaceae > Picea > Picea engelmannii. The sequence goes on along the minus strand of ML828647.1, from coordinate 77,653 downwards.
TACCAAGTTGAAGACTTTCTGGTTCTACAAGGCATTTTTGGCCTCAACACGTATTTTTGTAATTGGAATTTTCGTTCCCCTGCGTGGGATAATAATGTAATGGGTCTGCATGGATCATGGTTTAGGTCTGTTACCTAGGACTTCATCATTAAGGAAGTCCTTTCATTAAGTGTTTTTTTTCATCAGGTTATTAATTTGGCCTAACCAGCCTTATTCATTTCCCTTGAGTTTTTCACTCCCACAATAATCCTCCAAAGTGGTGAAAGGCGTTCTAATGGTCGAACCCTATGGTAGCTAATGTCTAGGAATATTGTAAATGACCATGCTAGATATCTCCTAGAGTCTTGTGGAATTCCGTCGAATCTAAAGTATTTTTTTAATTTTTTAAAATTACCTAGTTAATGGTAATTTTAATTAATTTTTGATAAAAAAATGTAAAAACTAGGTCCTTGGGATTTTGATAGGGGTATTTGTGCTCAAAAAAAACGGAATGAGACCCCCTACACCCTTCGACCAAGTTTCAGCTCAATTGGACAAGTTTTGCTAGGTGTTTGTCCATGAGGAGTCCAAGTCAGTCTAAAACAACAATTTAATTGCTTGATTTGACATAGTCAAAATGTCATTTTTTTGTAAAAAGAGCAATTTGATTAGAGCAAGAGTGGGATAAGTTATCTAAACCTATTCCTAAGCTACCCAGACCACTTTCCTAACCTTTTTACATCCCCATCACTTAGCTACCACCTAAATCACACATCAACCCTAGTGAGTTGCACCCCCCTTGATTAGTAACTCAAGTTTTAATTAATGAAACCCCCTCAACTCCCTAGTGTGCCCTCCTATTGTTCTAACTTGATGTTGGACCAAGTCTAAAGGTGCCACCTCACCCTCTCACCCATTACCAAAACCCTAAATGATCTCAAACCCTAAAAAGTGTGCCCCCTTTCTTGAGATGCTCAATAATGCTTAGAGGATGACACTTGGAAAGCATCCAAGAGGGGTAGCTCTTGCTTCCCAAGTATAAATAAAGCCCTTCCCTTTCTCATTTCACATCAATTCTYAGTGCAAGGTTACTCTACCCAAATTTCTCCTCTCCTCTCCATTCTCTCCCACTCTTCTATCTCATTCTTTCATTCTCTCTCATTCTTTTCTCAAGCTTGTGGCAAGCATTTGCTCAAGCTTGCTTCTAATACAAGAAATCTTTGGAGGACACATGGTGTTGAGAGTCTTCTTGGTGTCATCTTTCTTAATGAGGTGATTTTGTTCTAGTTTTATTTCTTGTTTTCATTTGTTGTAGATCTAGAGTAGGGATCCCAAGCAAAGTATTTTGCTTGGGTAGATCTTTTGGTAGTATTATCATAGATTTAGTGAGTATCTCTTTTAGATTTAACAAACTATTTTGTTTTATCACTTGAATATGCTCACCCCTTTATTTTTTTTGCAGCATTGTTTCAAGGAATTTGCAGGTCACCTAAGGGTTTTGAAGATAGATTTCAGATCTGGAAATCTTCCTCATCATCCACTACAAACCTTTAGTACTTTCTGTTTTAGTTTTCTGTTCATCTTTATTTATATTTGGGTAGTTTTGTGTTCTAAAATACACCAAAATCGAATATATATACTACTAGTTTTGTACTACAAATTTCTGGTTTTCACTAACAGAAATTTTTTACAGGATTTTTGTCAATTCTGAAGTTTTTCCAACAAGTTTTATCTGCTGGTTTTTTGCAGGTTTGTGACAGAAATGGGGAGGAACAACCCACTTGGGGCCATTTAAATTCAAGAAAAATCCTCCTAAGTTGGGGTAACAAACACCCACTTCTCTATTTCTCATTGTAAGCAAGCCCAAGGAAGTGTCAAGGGCTTGCATTTCTCAAAATCTTGTAAATTTCTACGTTTTTCTTTTCTTAGTTTGTCACACTTAGGAAAGAGTTTGGTCAAGCAAACCATCTTAAAACATAAGGCTAAATTGTATATTTAATTTTAGCATTTGTTTATCCCACTTGTCATTAGGACAAGGTTGAGTGGCTATGATAAGTTTTATTTCTAGTCATTTATTTTATTACCCACTTGTGCACAAAACTGGGAGGCTTTGTCCTCCAACTTGTGCACTTGTTGTGGTTGGATAGTTTAGATTTCTTGCAAGTTATTTCATTTATTATTTGTTTGCCTACACCTAGGAAAGTGTTTGGCCTAGCCAACCATCCTAAATCGTAAGGCTAGATGATGTTTATGGTTATTGTTTCTATTTGTTAATGTTTTATGGTTTATCTTTAGATCTTAGAAGCTCATTTCATTTCATTGCTTAAGTCGTGGAGGCATAGTTACTTGTGTTTTTCAAGCAATCATTTCCTTTCCAAGTATTTGCTTTGCTTTCAAAGTTCAATCACTTAATCTATTTTCAAGTTTAAGCAATTTCTTTTAATTTACTTGCAAGCACTTTTACTTTCAAGCACCTGTACATTCAAGCATCTTTACTTTCTTGTAATTTACTTTTCAAGCACTTTACATTATAGCACTCAACTTAACTTAACTAATTCTTAAGATTCAATTTATCCTTGAACCTTTAAGCCTTCAATTAAACTAGCTTAATTAGAGCACCTTTAACTGTCACAACTTTGCTATCAAAAAAGGGACTTAAGGAAAGAACTTGGGGTGCTAGATCAGGGATGGTCTCACGACACTAGGTGTCCCCCTTGTTTGAGTACTTTTGTTCCCCGAATTGACCTGTGGAGCTAGGGTGGGGCCTTGTTTGCCTCACTTATTGATCACCCAACAGTCCTTTTGGTATAAGCTGGGAGAGTTATGGGGAAGTCACATAGTTTTAGGATTCACACTTTCATTTCATTAACTTAATCAATCCTAAAACTTATCCACTTCAACCATGGGCTAATTTCATTTATCTTTCTATTGGTTCATGCTCTTTATTTCTGCAATTTACTTTCATGTCATGTTATCTTAAGGCAATTTATTGAGCAAATTGGTGGATGATTAAACTAGTTAACCAAGTGAATTTAAGAGTTGTGCATTGCTTGCCCCTGGAGGCCTTCATGCTTTATTTCTTGTCCACTGGAAGTTGCACACTTGCCCTTGGAGGATCTTTTGTTGGATCTTGCATTCATCTTTAGTCACCCCTTGAAGTTGTGCATCTTGTGGAGGCACTTCTTGTTTGGGTTTGTAGTTTTGTTGAATGCCATTGAGACAACCCCTTGAAGTTGCGCATCTTGTCGAGGCACTTCATTGTTTGAGTTGTTGGCATGTTGTGTTGTGGTGATCTTCTCTTGAATACTCTTTCCTTTCCCTAAACAAGTCAAGTCAAGTTAGCTTCAAGTAAGTTTAGTTAGTGCTTGTTTCTTTCTTGTCAATAGTGTATGTTGTTGTATCTTTAGTATTCTTTGTATTCTTTTGTGTAGATAGTTGTTTCATTTACTTGTATCTAATTCAATTGTAAATCTTGCAAAGTAATTATTTTGTATCTAATTGTAATCTTTTGTAAAGTTTCACTTTTTAATCTTTTGTAACCTTAGTTGACCCCTTTGCCCAACCTTAGGCACTAGTCTTAGTTGTCTTAAGGAAGGGTTTGCTTTTGCATTGAAATTTTGCATTTGCATTGCTTGCCTCGCATATAGGCTAGATTCCCCTAAACCTTTAACTAATTAAAATCAACTCCTATAATTAATCTTTTAACTCACATAGTAACTAGGGTCTACCCCCCTTCGCTTCCCTAGGAGTAAGCCTAGAAGGAAGAAGTTCAAGTTGAGGTGACAGTGGGCTTGAACTTAGGCATTGTGCCTCCAAGGACACACTAAGTGGATCGGACTTAGTCCACATTTGCAAGTGTGTATAAGGATGGCAACAGGCCCGATCTATCATTCCAGTGATTTTTGTAGCAATTGGAGGCTTCTAGAGGTGAGGCTGAAATATTGGAGATTCAGTCAACCAGGGGGGTGCAAACCAGTGGAGGGTTTGCTCATTTGGAGAGCCAGAACTTCACCCTTCAGTCTGATACTTTTCCAGGGGGGTTCTAGTAGCTTGATCTACATTCCGAGGAAGTTTTGAGGCATTTGGAGCATAGGAAGAGGAGGGTCGAAACTTAGGGGGTCTGCAGCTACCAGGACGGTGCGCAACTCAGCCAGTTGGAGGGGTTTGGCACTATATTGGACCAGGGTCCCATCTCATCTGTCTTCTCTTGCAGCTATTAGCATTTGGAGGCTTGGATCTTCTCTTCAGAGGGCCTTGGGAGGGCTATTATCATTGTATTGGCAATTATTGTAGCAGCTGGCAGCCCATTTTGGATATTATTGGGGTTTTCTTCCAAATCTACAGATCTCTTGTTGCAAGGATCTATCTACTATCTAAATAAAGGTCTGATCTGACATTATTGGCTCTATATTGGTGTTCCTTATTGTATCTTGTCTTATTTATGGTTTATGCTTCAGATAAGTTGTTTCATTGCTTAATCGTCATCATATAAACCCTAATGCGCAACTCCATGAGTAAACCTATAAACACATAAGCAAACTCAAACAAACAATGAGCAGTTAGTGTTCCAAGCAAAAAATTTGGCTTGGGAACATTACAGTGGTATCAGAGTGTTGATCCTCCCAGCCAGTGGGGATTAGCGCATGCAGAAGTTCAGTGGCATTTACATGGGCAGATGCAGGAAGCAGACAGGTGAAACAGACACGAAGATGTAGGGTTCAGGTGAGGACAATGAGCCACAGATTCTAACAAGTTTTGCAAAGGAGTTACAACACTCCATAAATCAAACAGAAAGTGCACTTGTGCACCAACTACAGGAGAACCAGGAAGCAATGCACAGGGGACAGTTTGAAATGAGGGAGACTCTGGAAAGAGTGAATGCCATCAAGAAGAAGAATGAGCAACTCCTATTACAGATGACCCATGCGAGAAAGGGACCAGAAATGTAAGCAAACCAGGAAGCCAGTGGGTCTCATGGGAGAACCAGACCTCACCAGGAGCATAGCCCTCACTATCACACTGAGAACAGAATTATGGAGGTGGAGCCCCTCAGGGGCCCACACACAGTAGGGCCACCCCTAGACCCTACCTACCCACATTCTTGGATAACCAGCCACGGCACAACTATGAAGATGAAATTGAGGACAACTTTGAGCAGTATGCCAGGGAATATCACGCATTGAGTGTAGGTTTCCAGAGGCAAGTCACGCTGGATCAGTATTGTGGAATCAAGTTCATGGGTAAGCCTAAACAGTATCAAAGACCTAACTATGAATTGGAGCACAGGGCAGGCAAGATGGATATTCCCTACTTGATGGATCTTCCAAGGTGATTGTGTAAGCATGGGTGCAGAAACTTGATACCTATCTGCAGCTTAACCCCATGAGAGAGATGGAGGGCAATGCTCATGATTGGTGGTACCATGGGTTAACTACACTAGGTCACAATCAGATCACATCTTATACAAAGTTTACACAGAGGCTCATTGACAGGTTTGACCAGGGGGATCCACGGCTACCTTTTAGGGAACTCACCAAGCTTAGACAGACAGGATCACTAGAGGTATACATTGAAGAGTTTCAGAGGATAGCAGTTATGGTACAGGATGTGTCTCAAGCGAGACTTATGATGCTCTTCACAGAAGGGTTGATGGAGCCTTTGAGGGGTTGGGTCAAGGCTTTTAAGCCTGCCAACTTGCATGATGCGATATGGAAGACTAGGGACTTGGGATCAGCAGAAAAGGTGATATTTACCCCTAGACCTCCTCTAAACCAAGGGGGTAGAGACCAAAGACCTCCTATGAACCAAGGAGGGAGAGACCAAAGGGGGTTTCATCGGGGAAGAGGTAGAATGGATGAGCCCACTAGGAGAGAATTGAGAAGGAAGCAATTGTGCTTCACCTGCAAAGAGCCTTGGGATCCAACACACAAATGCATGGGCAAGGGCAAGGCTCACTACATTGAGGTGATCTCGGATGATGAGGAGGAGGAAGATTTCGGCCATCTACAGATCATAGAGGCAGATCCCCTAGGACACGCAGAAGAGAAGGATGCAAGTCACGGCCTTGCAGTAGAAGAGAAGGTGACACTAGCATCCATCAGTTGGGTACCTAAATTCAACACTTTCAGGACGAGAGAGGTGCTACAAGGACAAAAGGTCTCAATTCTCATTGATGGGGGTGCTTCACACAACTTCATTGATTCAACCCTACTGCAGAGGAGACACATACCTAAAGTTGAGTTTCAGGAATTTTGTGTGGAGGTAGCAAGGGGGCACACTATGCCTTGTGACACATACATTCCGGGAATGAAGCTTACATTGGGCAGGCATGATTTGGCACAGGATTTCTATGTTATGGACCTTCCAAACACCAANAAAGTTGAGTTTCAGGAATTTTGTGTGGAGGTAGCAAGGGGGCACACTATGCCTTGTGACACATACATTCCGGGAATGAAGCTTACATTGGGCAGGCATGATTTGGCACAGGATTTCTATGTTATGGACCTTCCAAACACCAATATCATCCTTGGAGTACAGTGGCTTAGTACGTTGGGGCCAATCACTACAAATTATAAGACCATAGAAATGTTTTTTACAGAGGAAAATGGGAAAAAGGTGGCTCTCGAGGGCATGACAAGCAACACACCAAGGGTGGTGACAGCAAAGCGCATGGAGGCCATCTTCAGGAGGGAAGACATTTCTTATGCAACAGAGTGTAGAATATCGATTAGGGTGGATAAGAAAGGGGAGACTCACTACTCACCAGAGATCCAGAGAATCGTTGACAGGCACAACAAAGTCTTTGAGCCCATACCACCAGGACCACCACTAGATAGGGGGTTTGAGCACATCATAGAGTTAGAGGATGGTGCGTACCCTGTCATCACTACTCCCTACAAGCACCCCAAGAAGTATAAAGACGAGATTGAGAAGGCCATTAAAGAACTACTAGACATGGGCCACATTAGGCCAAGTTCCAGTCCCTTTGCATCTTCAATGGTATTGGTGAAAAAGAAGGATGGGACCATGCGCATGTGTATTGACTACATGGATTTAAATAAGAAGACAATCAAGAATAGATACCCCATCCCGAGGATTGATGACCTTTTGGATGAGCTCCATGGGGTTGTATACTTCACAAAGATTGACTTGTGCTCAGGCTATCATCAGATAAAGATGAGGGAGCAAGATGTCTCCAAGACTGCTTTCCAATGTTACTACGAACACTATGAGTTCTCAATTATGCCTTTTGGGCTGACTAATGCGCCAGCCACCTTCCAATTTTGCATGAATCATGTTTTCAAGAAGCAACTGAGAAAGTTCCTCTTGGTCTTCTTTGATGACTTGTTGATCTATAGCAAAACTTGGGAGGAGCAACTTCAGCATGTAGAGCAGATTTTGGCTATCATGGAAGAACAATCCTTATATGCTAAGGAATCCAAATGTGAGTTTCGGATGACAGAGGTCCTTTATTTAGGGCACATTATTGGAGTGAAGGGGGTACAGGTACACCAAGAGAATATACAAGCTATACTTGACTGGCCCACACCTAAGACACTCACAGAATTGAAAGGATTTTTGGGCCTCCGTTGCTATTACAGGAGGTTTGTCAAGGGCTTCTCTCAACTTTGTGCACCTTTGACCGATTTGACCAAGAAAGGGGCATTCAAGTGGAGTCCAGAAGCACAATTGACTTTTGACCAAATGAAGAAGGTGATGAGTACATGTCCAGTATTGGCCCTACCAGATTTCGCACAACCTTTCACAGTAGAGTGTGATGCCTCAAGGGAAGGCATTGGAGCAGTGCTTATGCAGAATAGGCACCCTATTGTTTATGAAAGCCAAAAATTGAAAGGTCCTGAGCTCCTCTACACCATTTATTGCAAAGAAATGCTAGCCATCATGCATGCATTGGCTAAGTTCAGGCAATATTTGGTTGGGGAAAAATTCGTCGTGAGGACAAATCACAACAGCCTCAAGCACTTCCTGGATCAGAAGGACTTAAATGAAAGGCAACAGAAGTGGGTGAGCAAAATCCAGGCTTATGACTTTGACATTGAGTTTGTGAAAGGGAAGAATAATGTGGTGGCAGATGCCTTATCTAGAAGACCATCAGTTTATGCCATGACCGACATCTCAGTGGACTAGAAGGCCCACCTTTTGGTGGAATACTCAAAAAATAGATTTGCATGCGAATTGATGGATGGACAGGTACAAGATGACAACTTTAGAATCATGGATGACATCATATACTACAAGCGTCGAATTTTCTTGGTTCCCGAGTCAACCTTTAAGGCCAAGGTGCTACAAGCATGCCATGATTCACCAGTAGCAGGGCATCAAAGGTTCATCAAGACTTACAGGAAGATACGGGAGAGGTTCAGTTGGAAGGGCTTGAAAGAAGATGTGATGCGCCACATCAAGGAGTGCACCACTTGTCAGGTAAACAAAGATGAACACACTCACCCAACAGGATTACTACAACCACTTCCCATCCCAGAGCACAAATGGGAAAGCATATCTATGGATTTCATCACAGGGTTTCCCAAGGCTCAAGGAAAAGATTGCATTTTTGTGGTGGTAGACAGGTTGACTAAGTTTGCACACCTTTTCGCCATTGCCACAGACTACAGTGCAGCACAGGTTGCAGATCTGTTCTTCCGGGAGGTCTTCAGATTGCATGGTTTACCCAAAACCATTGTGAGTGACAGGGACAGCGGGTTTATGAGCACATTTTGGCAGGAACTATTCAGGTTGGTAGGTACAGCCTTAACACCTAGTACCAGCTATCATCCTCAAACAGATGACCAGACAGAGATAGTCAACAAATGGGTTGAAGGCTACCTCAGAAATTACATGACAGGGTAGCAAAAGGCATGGGTTAAATGGCTTCATTTGGGGGAGTATTGCTACAACACCACCCATCATATGTCCATTGGTATGCCACCATTTAGATCCTTATACAGCTATGACCCCCTCTCATTTGTGGAGATTGTATTTGGCGACAACAAGGCTCCCATAGTTTAGGATTGGATTCAGCGAACTTAAGGACCACCTGCAAAGGGCACAGAATCAACAAAAGGTACAGGCAGACAAGCACAGGGTGGAGCGCACATTTGAGGTCGGTGACTTGGTTTATTTGAGGCTTCAACTGTACAGGAAGGCATCCATTAAGAGAAGTGGCGCAGAGAAACTCCAACCTCAGTCTTTCGGTCCATACAGGGTCAACAGGAAGGTAGGGGTTGTGGCATATGAGCTTGATCTACCACAGGGCAAAAATATACACAATGTCTTCGATGTGTCTTGTTTGAAGAGAGCCATTGGTAAACACATCATTCCTATTGAGAAACTGCCACCTTTGGATGAAGAAGGACAATTGTTTTTGGTACCGGAGGAGATACTAGAAGTCCGGAAGAAGAAGTTGAGGAAAAGAAGCATTAAAGAATATTTGCTCAACTGGAAGAACCTACCCATAGAGGATGCCACTTGGGAAGGGGAACAAATGATTCAGGAGACAGGTCCAGAATTGCTTGTGGGTAAGCAATTTCTAGCAGGGGAGACTGTAATGTCCCCCACCTCTTGATGAAGAGGTCTGGAGAGACTCAGTAGTCTAGCTATCCCCACTAGACTATAGTCTCATGCATCTTGGGGAAAAAGTCAACCAGAAGTCACTTCCTAAACACAACGTTATATTATTGAGTTGACTTTGTGTGAAAAAGGGTAACTCAAAGAAAGAATAGAAAAGGTGTAGTTAAGCTAGGAGTTAACGCTCGAGGTTAACTAACTCAACAAAAGAATAGACTAGAGGTATAAAAGAACAAAAGGGTGCACTTCTAAGGTATTCTGGATTATTATCATATTTTGCATTTGGGATCTTGAGCACAAGCAATTTTGAGGGTTTTGTGACTAAAACCCTAGAGATCAACTCGGTGGTGAAAGATCCCACCTTTCTTGATCTAAGCTTGGTCCCGGAGGTGCAACAATCCTCCCACACCATTCTACAGTTTTACAGGGGTCAGATCTATTGGCAGAGGTAGGCTAGTGCGTAGCTTAGGGGGTTTCCAGCAGGAGGGCGCACCACCTTGTGAAGATCAGTTCGATCTGAATGCAAGGAGGAAGTTTTTTGGTAAAGGAACATCTGGGTTTTCTTTGTATGGTCTAGGGCATCATTTCTAGTCCATTCAAGAGGAGGTTTTCCTAGCAGATTATTTCCTAGAGCTTGGTACGACTTGGAGGAGAGAGGGGTGCACTGCAGAAGGAGGTTTGGTGCACTGCAGAAGGAGGTTTTCATCATTTGGTGGCCCAGATCTTGATAGATCATCTTGAGACTTCACCAGCTGTATTGTCTTGGCCCGATCTATCATTCCGATGATTTTTGTAGCAATTGGAGGTTTCTAGAGGTGAGTCCAAAATATTGGAGATTCAGTCAACCAGGGGGACGCAAACCAATTGAGGGTTTGCTCATTTGGAGAGCCAGAACTTCACCCTTCAGTCTGATACTTTGCCAGGGGAGTTCTAGTAGCATGATCTACATTCCGGGGAAGTTTTGAGGCATTTGGAGCATAGGAAGAGGAGGGTCGAAACTTAGGGGGTCTGCAGCTACCAGGACAGTGCGCAACTTAGCCAGTTGGAGGGGTTTGGCACTATATTGGATCAGGGTCCCATCTCATCAGTCTTCTCTTGCAGCTATTAGCCTTAGGAGGCTTGGATCTTCTCTTCAAAGGGCCTTGGGAGGGCTATTATCATTGTATTGGCTATTATTGTAGCAGCTGGCAGCCCATTTTGGATATTATTGGGGTTTTCTTCTAGATCTGCAGATCTCTTGGTACAAGGATCTATCTACTATCTAAATAAAGGTCAGATCTGACATTATTGGCTCTATATTGGTGTTCCTTATTGTATCTCCTCTTGTTTATGGTATATCCTTCTGATCTGTTGTTTCGTTGCTTAATCATCATCATATAAACCCTAATGCGCAACTCCATGAGTAAACCTGTAAACACATAAGCAAACACAAGCAAACAGTGAGCAGTTAGTGTTCCAAGCAAAAAATTTGGCTTGCGAACATTACAACAATACTCGGAAAAACAATAAAAATGTCAGCATTCAATGCAGATTTGCCACAATGTGTTTAGGGAAGAGTATAACCCATAAAACAGTGAGCATTCAGAGTATATTACCACAGGTCTGTTATCATGAGAAAACCAGATTCAGAATAACCCATAGGGTGATGAATTATTGGGCTTAGCAAGGCTAATGGCTGGGATTAATTTGCATGTTGTAGGCATCAATCAGCTAGGAGAAGATCAACAACTTGAAGATAAACAGCAGGAGCCACCAAATGAGCTTATCCAAGATAAGTATTTAGAATTTGCATGGCATAAAGACATCATTTATTTTATGTTGAATCTAAAATGCCTTGAAGGACGAGGCAAGCTATAGAGAAGGTCTTTGAAATTGAAAGCTATTAAATATAGCATCAGCAATGGTGTATTGTGTTCGAAGGATCCTTGGGTGGTGTTGTTGACTTGCATTACAGAAGATGAGACTGGCAATATTATTGATCATATGCCCAAGGGGTTGTGTGGTGGGCATTACGCTACCAGGGCCACTGCTCACAAAATATTGAGGTTTGGGTATTATTGTCCCACCCTGTTTTCTGAAGTTTATAAAATGGTAAGGGCTTGCATAGAGTGTCAATTGTTTGCTGAAAAATAGAAGCAGCCAGATCTTCCTTTGAGGTCCATCAAAGTGGAAGCTCCTTTCCAGCAATAGGGTTTGGACTTCATTGGATAAATTTAGTCTCAATTTAGTGGACAGCACAGCACTAATTTTTTCACCAAGCGGATAGAAGCCACTCCCACTAGATCAGCAAATTAGTTCTCAGGAGGAAAACATATTCGCTAGGTTTGGTTTTCCCTCAAAAATCAATAGACACAATGCCCAAGCTTTTCAAACTTTGGAACTGATGGCATTTTTTGTAATGTTCCTGACATGGCTAGTCTAGGAAACTCTGCTAATGTGTGTGTAGGATTAATTGTTTACAGCATATAAATGATCATACAAATAACAAATGTGACAAAAGACTGCAAACTTTATATTATGATATCTCTACAGAGTACAAATGTCGAATGCGGCTGAATAAAAATGAATCACTCAGCTAGATCAAGTGACAAAAGGATCTTAGCCGGAATACCATAAGCAAACTAAATGATAATACATAATAATAGATGAGCACTGCGGGATCAATGGATGAGTTGGAACTATGGCAGCTCGCACAGTAACTGTTGCAAGTCTAGAAAGTTCGCCCTGGTGGCTAAACCTCTTGGAATGGCCTGGAAACTGTCCCAAATGGTGCGCCCTGCTCTACCTATCAGTTTTGGTGATTGACCGACCCCTCTGTTGATGTGTCTGGACCCCGGATGGATCCCCCTGGGGGAACTCGCCCCCTCTGCTCTAGAAAATTGTGCCCTAATGATTCCACCATCGGAATCGGCTGATGTGTGTCTCAAACTAATCACCCAGGTCTACTGGGAAATGGGTCGGAAGGATCTCCCCGAATCTAAACTGATGATCGCTCGGGAACCCTGAATGTGTCCTCCCCAAGTGTTGCACTCCCAATGTCTGGAAAGTGCGCCCCAGATAATCCCTCTATCGGAATCTGGAGAAGAACCAGGCAAAAGATGTGCCTTGCCTTCCTCTCCACTGGGTCGGAGGGGAATCTTTGAACTCTCCCTGAAAGGGATAAGTCGATCCACTGAACCTCCTTAGAAGCTGCACCCTCACCCTGAATAAGAGTGCCCTTGCTGCTGGAACCTGTGTAACTACTGCTGAAGAATGATGGAAGACCTATGTGATCTTCCCGGTGACTAGGGTGTGTCTCTCAACACCGAAATCAGCCAACTGGTGTCTTCCTCCTGGAATCCACTGAACTATCTCTCCGGAGATGCGCCTCTCTCCTCAATGACAAGTCAAAATCTACATAATGAGGAATTAGGTCACTGAACGTTCTCTTATAGCTGACTTCTAGTTTTAGTTCGCTTGTTCTACTTTTAGCTCAAATTGGCTTAAAAGCGTTTTTAACCACCTTTAGCTCAATGTCACTTTCCAAATATAACACCTTTGACTGGAGTGACCTCTAGTAACCCTCTTTACCCCTTTCTAGCCCTAGCTATAGTCTAACGGGGCGGTTTAGACCATTAAGCCTCCTCTCTGGAGCTCCTATTTGGAAAGAAACATTACAGTCCTCCCTTCCCGAAATTGCTTGTCCTCAAGCAATACCAATCGAAGGTGTTGCAACACCTGCTCGCTCTCCCAAGTAGGGTCCTCTACTGGAAGCCCTCTTCATCTGATCAAACACTCTCTGATGACCCTGCTCCTCAATTTCCACTCCCGAAACTCCAGTACCTCCTCCGGAACCAACTCCAACTGTCCCTCCTCATCCAATGGGGGAGGCTCCTCTGATGTGCTAATGAATTTTCCCACTACCTTTTTGAGGCAAGATACGTGGAACACATTATGAATCTTGCTCCCCTCTGGAAGCTCTAGCTCATAAGCAACCTCGCCTACTCGACGCATGATCCTGTAAGGACCATAAAATATGGG
>ML828646.1:17878-59340 GCA_009831015.1 Picea engelmannii | reverse complement strand
AGGGATGCATAGGTTGCGAGTTAAATTATGTTAACTGAATGCTATAGACGATGTTTAATATTACTATTGATTAGGTCGCAATGTTATTGTTGGCTTAATTGAGATGTTGAAGAGGACGTTGGATTGTCATGACTACTGATGTTTAATGGAATGCCAATGGCGAGGTTAAGTGCAAGCACTAGTGCTTACTGCTTGTCCCTGATTTGTGGTACTGGGTGATATTGTGTTGCGTAGCATGTTCGGGTCGGGCGAGATATGGTCTTCCCTTGTAGCTTAGTGTTTTTGTCTGTGTGTAATCTAGGAAGGGATCCGGTGCCGTATCAAGAGTCTCGGGCTGTTTAAAGGCACAGTTCCACTCTTGCGACACATTCTGAGCCGTATCAATAGTCTCGGGCTATTTAAAGGCACAGTTCCACTACTGCGACTCTACTGACGGATTCTTTCACTCTGTGACCGTACTGTGCCTAACCCTGATACCTGTCTCTGCCTATAGCCTTTTGTTGCCCGCCTCCTGTTCGGGGCGTTGCTTCTTGTCATTGTTATGCCATGTCGGGTCGTCTTGATTATGTCCATCTTACTTGCGTCTTGTTGGTTCGAGGTTGTCATAGAGTCTAGGGGGATGTTTCTTCTACACACGCGCACACACTGTAACAAAAAAAAAAAAAAAACTTTCACCAGTTGACTGAGTAGATTTTCTCAGCCTGGTGGGCTCTTACACCTATGGAGCCCTATAACGCTCTGATGGCATTTTTGAGGGAGGGCTACCTATTCTGGGCAATAGTTGATCTGTTGAGGAGAATAAGGGGAAGATCTTTTAATCTTGGAAGGCAGTTGCATTTGAATTCCTTGTTCAGCCATGATCTTAGGAGAAGATCCCTGGCTTAAGGAGGGAAATCCTCAACTTACCGTAAAGATACCTCAATAGGTTAAGCCTCTCTAAACCTATATAAACAGGCTCTATCATGGTGGAAAGGGGGAATAATTGGACGCATGAAACCTATGATCTCATAGGAAACACAGAGTGAAATGGAGGAAAGTAATCAATGAATTTTCTATCATCTGGATCGTGGATATTTTGAGAAAGGGTTAGACAAAGGGGACTTGACAAAGATATCGTATTTGCATCTACGGTTGTAAGTTACTTCTGTCATTATTCTCATCAATATGACACGCTTGTCCTGTTTCTTTCTATTTTGTGTTTAATCTCACATGAACTTGTCTTTGATAGATAGATCTATTTCAAGCTAATATCAATAGAGTAGGAAGTGGTTGTACTATTGTTTGTCTATAGCGCTCATCGAGGAGCAAAAGATTGGAGCTCAACTCGGAGCGTGTAGGGACAAACTCCGGTAAAAGGTACTTCTTTTCTCCTTCCTCCTCACACATTAGTTTGTATAGATCTGAAAGGAATTCAATGTCCATGTTAAGCGTCTTCTATCTTAAGAGTTAAGAGTATATCTCTCAAGAGGAGATCCACTTGTCCGTAGGGAGATTTTCCTTCAACACTACGAATTTGTGGTCATACCTTTCGGACTTACTAACTCATCAACCACGTTTATGTGTTTAATGAACAATATTTTCAGTCAGTACTTGGACAAGTTCGTGTTAGTATTTATTGATGACATTCTGGTATATTCTAAAACAAAGGAAGAACATGAATAGAACTTAAGGATAGTGCTGCAAACTTTAAAAAAACATAAACTCTATGCTAAATACCATAAATGTGACTTTTATCAGAAGAAAATACAATACCTAGTACATGTGATTTCTGCAGAAGGCATTGTAGTCAACCCGGAGAAAATAAGAGCCATCATAGAATGGACGATTCCTAAGGACGTAGTAGACATCCAGTCATTCATGGGAATCACCGGATATTATAGTAGATTTATAGAAGTGTTTTCCAAAATTGTATACCCTATCACATCATTACAAAAGAAGGCAACGAAGTTTAACTAGTCACAAAAATGTCAATATAGTTTTAATAAGTTAAAAGAGTTATTAACGACCACACCCATTTAAAAGGTAGCAGATCCAGACAAAGACTTCACCATTCGTGTAGACGTGAGTAAATAAGGACTAGGTAGTGTCCTAACTCAAGAAGGGCACGTCATAAGTTATGAGTCCCGAAAACTAAAGGAACATGAACGAAACTACATCACTCATAATTAGAGTTGGAAGCGATAATTCACACCTTAAAGATGTGGAAACACTACATAATGGGCATACAATTTCTATTATTAACGGACAACAGTGGCGTCAAATTTTTATTTAGTCAGTCGGACCTTAATGCAAGGAAAGCAACATGGCTAGCCTTCTTGAGCGAATTTGAATTTGAGGTAAGACATATCATGCATAAGGAAAACAAAGTAGATTATGCTTTAAACAGAAGAATTCATGGGTTGTTTGAAAAAAACATTAGCAGGGAAGAGAGTGATCTTGAATAGAGGATAAAGACTGTGGGTAATACTGACGAAAATTACACTCAAACAGTGGCAGAATTACAAAACACTACAGGAAATTTAGACAAAACATATCTGAGTGTTGACAAAAACAGTCCACTACGATTTAAAAACAAAATATACATACCAGATTCGGAAGAATTAAAGTTAACAGTTTTGGATGAAGTTCACAAGAAACAATATTCTGGTCATCTAGGATACCAGAAAACGATAACATCAGTAAGAAAGATATTTTATTGGCCTAATATGAAGGGAGAAATAAGAGAATACTTAGCTAAGTGTCAAGATTGTCAGCAGGTAAAAGTCGAACACCAACATCCAACCGACCTGTTGCATCCCTTATCTGTGCGAGAATGGAAATGGGAGGTTATATCACTAGACTTCATTACAGTTTTTCCTAGAACTCAGAAAACATAATGATTCTATTATGGTAGTAATCGATAAAGTCAATAATTTTGGACACTTTATTCCTGTAAAGTCTAATTTTAAATCTATTAGCATCGCTAAAATATTCATGAAAGAAATTTTTAGGCTGCATGGTATGCCTAAAATGGTGATTTCGGATAGAAACATAAAACTTACATTTTCTTTTTGGAAAGAATTGTTTGCAGGGATAAATACTAACTTGAATTTTAGCATGAGTTATCATCCAAAAATGGATGGACAGACTAAACGAACAAACAAAATTGTAGAAGATATGATCCACATGTACATAATAACAAAACCAAGCAAGTTGGAAGATCACCTACACTTGGTAGAATTTGCATACAACAATGGGTACTAAACTTCAGCTAAAATGAGCCCCTTTGAGGTGCTTTACAACAGAAAGTGTATGAATCAAGTTATCTGGGATAACCCAGTTGACAGACTCGTGGTTGGACCAAAAATGCTCCAAGAAATGGAGATTATGGTAAGAAAGGTCAAAGCCCAAAAAGTTCACTAAAATTAGGGAACTGTGACAAGTTGGCACCCAAGTTTTGTGGGCCCTTCGAGATACTAGCTCGAATTGGACCCGTAGCATACCAACTTCCACTTCCAGCCAATGTAAAAATTCATAATGTATTTCATGTTTCCTTGTTAAATAATTATGTTCATGACCCTACTCATATGATCGATTAGAACTTGGTGCAGTTGGAAATAGAAGGAGAGTTCTAGGTGGAATCTCTGCATATTCTTGACTGGAGATAAATAACACTTCTGAACAAATTTGTCACCCAGGAAAAGGTCTAATCGAAGCACTTTATCCTGGAAGAGGCCACTTGGGAGTTTGATGGAGATTTGGGGAAATATCATCCAATCATGTTCCAAGAAAGGAACGAACAATGAGGACAGTGTTTTAGTGAAGGGGGAAAGGATGTAACATCCCCAAAAATAAATTATTTTTGAATTTGAAATTTCTTAGGAAACTTATTCCGTTTTTGGTAAATTCGAAATTGGAAAATTTTTGGCATTTATGGAAATTCCAAATTCCGAATTTGGTTAATTGTAAGTAATGATTATGACTGTTGGGGAAAGATATTATTCGATGCAACTAACTACTTGACTATGATACTTGTATGAAACAAAATATTTTATAATTATTGTTGGAGGACAAATGGAACAACCATGTTGAAATAAGTTGACCATGACTCCATGAGTGGGGAACATGTTGGAACTACCTCAGGGATGATTGTTACAAGTGGCAAGTCAAGAATTTGGCCATTGGAAGCCCCTGAAAATAAGGGATTTGGAAAGCTCCGAAAATTGTCAAGGAGTAAAAGACCTAGTCATTTTTGGTTTTGGATATATAGCATATGTGAGGAGAAAGGATGTTTCCTAGTATGTTGGGGAAATTATTGAGCTCTTTCTTTTATGAACTCCTATTTCTGAGTGTGAGGAAAGGAGACATTTTTGAGACTAAAAGACTATTGCTGAGGTAGACCTCTGAGTTTTCCCTCATGCATTCATGGTCAGGCTAGGGGGTGAATGGAAAGAGTGACTTTGGTTGTTCCATTCTAAGGTTGAGAGGAACGTGGTTGTTCCCTTTGTTTTGCAACGAATTTTTTCTGATATGTTATCTTATTCCTTCTTTGGTTAAATTTTATATGGTTAAATAACTGATAGAATGCACCTATTAATTATGAATAGAAATAATACTATCGACGAAAGACCGGATTGCATGTTATGCCTCAAATCTAGTTCTGAATGGATTATCTCTGTTGTATCTTGTTGCTGACTGAATCCTAATTTCTATAGATATATTGGATGTAAGAATATGCTTGGTCAAGCTCCTGGAAGGATAGTTCTGTGGGTTAGATTTATGTTGTAATAAGATAAAACTATAGGTGAAAACCTCACAACTAGATTGTATTTGCACACTAAATCTATCTATCAATGCAATGTAATTGGAAGTTGAATAATATATATCTATATATATATACAGATGCATGCTGCATTCCTATAGGTAAATGTATGTACAGAAAATATAGTAATTAATTGAGATTCCCTTTAGGTACATGCTAAACAGTTATAATTTTAATAAGAGATAACTATATATGTGCAAGTACCGAATATATACTTATGTATGGAAGTAACCATGCGAATTACAAGATTCATTACAGAAATCCTACAACATATATAAATATAGAGGTATCCTTCTACTGAATCCAAATGGTGTACACTACGATAATGACAATAACTTCTATAAGCTCAAAAAGACTCTATATACCATAGGGTATCTTTAATGGATTGTTCGAAAATCACAGAGGTCAGATTTTAATGACACCAGATAGAAATGTATTAGACATAAAGAACGAAACATTTGTGTATGAACCAACTCCTAAATATTGATGAAACTATAGAATTATGGATTCACCCCTTTACAAAGAAATGAAAGGAAATACAATATATTATGCATTACGCAGTGGGACCATTTTTTTCCGAAAGAGAATTCTCGCATAGTCTCATGAAGATTCAGCTTCAGGCCTCGACTTACGATAATAGGGGGACTGTAAGGAGTAACCAGGACATAAAGTTGCAAAACCCTAGGAATTGAAATATAGACAAAATGATACGGATGCATTCTCTATAAAAAAGAGGAGGAATGCCGATATATTCAAAGAGATTGAGGAATAAATGCCCGAATAATACCACTTCTCTGGGAATGGGGACAACCCAAACACATTATAGAGAAGTAATGATAAAGATAAGTTTTAGTGTAAAGAAAATGTATAAGAGAAGTTACATAACAAATACAACTTTCACTATAACGATTTTCCGAAGAGACACCTTTTTATTCAACCATAGTAACATGTTAAAAATATTTACCAGGGGCGTCGGACCACGTTGTCTGTTACATCGGTTATAAAACCTCGAATGTCGATAGTCTCCTCTGCTAAGGAAATAACACTCAGAGCGTTTCAGAGATCTTCACAATGAAAACTGTAAACACATTAAACCGTAAGAGGATCCTTGATTACTCATTGTAAATGATAAGGGTACGAAGGACGGTCCAGCCATGTGATGAGGGAAGAGTTTGTGTGACATGTTGGATGAACAGCTAGGTGAAAATAATGTAACTTGAAAACGTAGGACTGCCATTAAGGGTAGTTACAGAGTCTTAACTCCTCCTGAGAGTAGACCATTTCTTCCACATAAAGAATTTCACAAAATTAATAGACCCCTCTGTGACTCGACAAGTTTGGATCCCGTTCACTTCAACTACATTAGTTTTAGTTAGGATATCGATCAAGTTAAGACTTTAGTGGAACATCTTTTAGTTAAGTTGGAGTTAACGAGAGTTAACATGCGACCTTGTTAGTTGAAACCCTTTAGGTAAATAGACTGGAACATCACTAAACCCGATGTCATGACTATATAGATGGGAAGCAAACTGTATCTCAAGGACAATTTCAATAGTCTTGTGCGTAAACTTAGGAATCTCATGTTAAGGATAGATTTGGAATATAAGTCCTAATTTTAACCACTATATATATATATATATATATATATATATATATATATATGTATGTATGTATGTATGTATGTATATAGGTGAATAGGATGGAGGCTAAAGGGAATTACTAGAACCCTTGGTGATTTATCCTTATAACGTTTCTATCCAAAGTAAGTTATAATGGTGTAGTTATAACATAATGTCGTATGAAAAACTTAAGTTACACCACAAAGATTTATAACGGGAATGAGGATCTCCTCCTTTTACCAACAAACATACAAAACGAAATTGGGGATTAAGGACCCATAGATTTTTTTTTTTATGGAAAATTTGAGGTACATTACATATGGTTTCAGAGAAAAGGTTACAACACTTGGAACTTGAATAGGGCCAAATTAATTACTTAGCACATATATTTGTCTATGTAAAAACTAACAAACCATTACTGTTACAAACAAAAAAACTTGTTTATGTTTTGTGTTAATCATTACAGCCCAGGATGGCGCAGAAATCAAACTTCATGGGAATCCTGAACAAAGACCTCCTGAAGATCCGAGACAGAATAGTGATGGACACTCACCTAATGAAGTTCTGGAAATGATGAGGAACCTCATTGTTGAGCTACAGTTTTTTAAGGAAGACAATGAGAAACTGAAAAAGGCACAGCAAGAACACAAGGAAATAAATGAAGTCTTGTTGCGAAGTATAATGACAAAGAAAACCCCAAAGGATGATAACCAGGAAGAAGAGGTCAGTAAAAGGGCCTCCAAGAATTCTAGTCTTGAAGCAGAAAGTGGGGATAGCTCATCTGAAGGCACACCTTCAATTGAAGATAAAACACAAATAGACATAAAGAGAAAACATGTAGATCAACATGAGGGAGAATTTAAGAAAATCAATCCAACCACCTTTGATGGGGAATCTAGAATAGGAGAGGAAGTTGAAGCATGGTTATTATACATTAAGAATTATTTCCATATATACAACAATTCCAACAATATGAAGGTCAGAATGGCCATTTATAATCTGAAAGGAAAATCCAACATTTGGTGGAAAGACCTGAAGTTGGCCAAGGGCATAAAGGAGAAACAGATGAAGTGGTCCGACTTTAAGAAAAAATACCTATCTTAAAGTTACTATGAAACAAAAATCTAAGAATTTTATGATCTATGACTTGGTCAAATGGATATGGAAGCTATGATAAACAAATTTCTAGAATTACTAAGGTTTGTTTCGTATATCCGGGAGGATAAAATAAAAATCTAGCAGTTCCTAAACTGTTTACCACAATCCTACAAGAAAATAATTGATTTTGATAATCCCAAGTCCTTGAGTGAAGTATTTAGGAAAGCCCAAATGTGTTACGACAAATACAAACAACAAATAGAATTTCCCAAGGCTTGGAAAGACATCAAACAAGACTGAATGAACCAGTGGAAGAAGGGATACCAACCAACTCCTTATCATAACGCAACAAAAATGTTTCGTAGGAAAGATTTTCACTCCAATAATACAAACATGCAAGAAGGTGGTAAACCAGTAAATCGGGGAACAAAGAAGTTTGGGGATAGCCCCCATGAACCATTAAAGTGTTGGGAACGTGGAGAACCTCAGCTAAGGAGGAACTTTCCACATTTGATTTCAACAACTAGAACTATTGTTCGCAATTTGTAGGAAGCCTCTATGGTGGGAGATGTGGGAAGAAGCTTGCATTGGATAAATGCAGCCTTGGGTGGCCAGCAAGATAACCACCAGTCCTTTGTGGTGGAAATTATCGAAGATAAACTCAATAACACTTGAATTTTTGTTTTAATAGACCCGGGAGATACATTATGTTATATCAGTCCTGCTATAGTAGGGTCAAATAAAATTAAGAAAACAAAACATGTAAAGTATTGGCTCGTACAACTAGCAACAAGAACGAAAATAAAAGTTGTTGATTTTATTTCTAATTTTGAATTCAGTTTAGGCAGTCGAAACAGAAAGAAAAATCTGAACATTTTACCATTAGGATCTTGTGATGTAATTATTGGGATGTATTGGTTAGAAAATCACAAGGAAGTGCTAGATTGTTATGAGAAATCACTTAAGTATAAAGACAAAAATTACACCACTAGGACAATCCAAGGTATACATAAACCGGTCTCAGTTAGATAAATTCCAGCAATGCAATTCAAGAAATGCATGAGAAAGGGTTGTCAATCTTATGCCATCCAAGTAACAAACCTGTTAGAAAAAGAATAAACCCAACTTGGAGGATTTTTTTGTTTTGCATGATTTCAGAGATGTGTTTGTTGATGAGATACCAAAATTACCCCCAAGAAGGGAGATAGACTTTTATATTGACCTACTACATGGTTCAACCACTATCTCAAAAGCACCTTACTGAATGAGTTTACCAGAATTAATAGAATTCAAAATCCAATAACAGGAATTATTTGAAAAAGAATATATCAGACCGAGTGTTTCACCATGGGGAGCACCAATGCTCTTTGTGAAAAAGAAAGACGAAACTTTGAGATTGTGCATTGATTATACACAATTAAACAAAATGACTATTAAGAACAAGTACCCCTTACCCAAAATAAATGATCTATTCGACCAAGAAGGTGGGGCAAGGATTTTCTCGAAATTGGATTTACGATCTAGTTATCACCAGGTTAGGATAAAATATGAGGACATAAGTAAAACAAATTTTCAAATGAGATATGGACACTACGAATTTGTGGTCATAACTTTCGGACTTACTAACACATCAACCGTGTTTATGTGTTATTGAACAATATTTTGAGTTAGTACTTGGACAAGTTTGTGTTAGTATTTATTGACGACATTATGGTATATTCTAAAACAAAGGAAGAACATGAAGAGAACTTAAGGATAGTGCTAGAAAATTTAAGAAAACATAAACTGTATGCTAAATACGATAAAAGTGACTTTTATAAGAAGAAAATACAATACCTAGTACATGTGATTTCTGCAGAAGGCATTGAAGTCGACCAGGACAAAATAAGAGCCATCATAGAATGGACGATTCCTGAGGACATAGTAGTCATCCAGTCATTCATGGGAATCACCAGATATTATAGAAGATTTATAGAAGTGTTTTCCAAAATTGCATACCCTACCACATCATTACAAAAGAAGGGGACCAAGTTTAACTAGTCACATAAATGTCAAGATAGTTTTAATAAGTAAAAAGAGTTATTAATGACCACACCCATTTTAAAGGTAGAATATCCAGACAAAGACTTCACCGTTTGTGTAGACGTGAGTAAATAAGGACTAGGTGGTGTCCTAACTCAAGAAGGGCACGTCATAAGTTATGAGTCCCGAAAACTAAAGGAACATGAACAAAACTACGTCACACATAACTTAGAGTTGGAAGCGATAATTCACACCTTAAAGATGTGGCAACATTGCATAATTGGCATAAAATTTCTATTTTTAACTCACAACAACGATGTGAAATTTTTGTTTAGTCAGTTGGACCTTAATGCAAGGAAAGCAAGATGTCTAGCCTTCTTGAGGGAATTTGACTTTGAGGTAAGACATATCAAGCCTAAGAAAACAAATTAGTTGATGCTTTAAGCATAAGAATTCAAGGGTTGTTTGAAATAAACATTAGCAGGGCAAAGGGAGATCTTGATTAGAGGATAAAGACTCTAGGTAATAGTGATGAAGATTACACTCAAACAGTGGCAGAATTACAAAACACTACAAGAAATGTAGAGAAAAGATATTTGAGTGTTGAAAAAAATTGTCCACTATGATTTAAAAATAGAATATACATACCGTATTCAAAATAATTAAGGTTAACACTTTTGGATGAAGTTGACAAGAAACCATATTATGTTCATCCAGGATACCAGAAAATGATAACATCACTAAGAAAGATATTTTATTGGCCTAATATGAAGGGAGAAACAACATAATACTTAGCTAAGTGTCAAGATTGTCGGCAGGTAAAAGTCGAACACCAACATCTAGCCATCCTGTTGCATTCCTTATCTGTACAAGAATAGAAATGGGACGTTATATCACTATACTTCATTACAGTTTTTCCTAGAACTCAAAAAACATAATGATTCTATTATGGTGGTAATCGATAAAGTCAGTAATTCTGATTACTTTATTTCTGTAAAGTCTAATTTTAAAGCTATTAATATCGCTAAAATATTCATGAAAGAAATTTTTAGTCTGCATGGTATTCCTAAGATGGTGATTTCAGATAGAGACGTAAAATTTACATTTTCTTTTTGGAAATAATTGTTTGCAGGGTTAAATACTAACTTGAATTTCATCACGAGTTATCATCCACAATTGGATGGAAAGACTAAAAGAATAAACAAAATTGTAGAAGATATGATCCACATGCATGTAAGAACAAAATCAAGCAAGTTGGAAGATCACCTACACTTGGTAGAATTTGCATACAACAATGGGTACCAAACTTTGGCTAAAATGAGCCCCTTTGAGGTACTTCACAACATAAAGTGTATGAATCCAATTATCTGGGATAACCCAGTTGACAGACTCATGGTTGGACCAAAAATGCTCTAGGAAATGGATATTACGGTAAGAAAGGTACAACAAAACGAAGCACACAACAAAGAAAAGAGTTATGCAGACTAGAAAAGAAGACACTTGGAGTTTCAAGTGGGAGACCATTCTTACTTAAAGGTCAAAGCTCGAAAAATTTCACTAAAAATAGGGAACTGTGCCAAGTTCGCACACAGGTTTTGTGGGCCCTTCAAGATACTAGTTTGAATTGGACCTGTAGCATACCAACTTACAGTTCCAGCCATTCTAAAAATTCATAATGTATTTCATGTTTCCTTGTTAAAGAATTATGTTCATGACCCTACTCATATGATCGATTAGAACTTGGTGTAGATGGAACCAGAAGGAGAGTTCCAGCTGGAACCTCTTCAAATTCTTGAATGGAAATAAATAGCACTTTGGAACAGATTCATCGCCCAGGCAAAGGTCTAATGGAATCACTTTATCCTAGAGGAGGCCACTTAGGAGTTGGAGGGAGATTTGGGGAAATCTCATCCAATCATGTTCCAAGAAAGGAATAAACACCGAGGATAATGTTTTATTGAAGGTGGAAAGGATCTAACATCCCCAAAAATAAATTATTTTTGAATTTGAAATTTCTTAGGAAACTTATTCTGGTTTTGGTAAATTAGAAATTGGAAAATTTTTGGCATTTATGGAAATTCAAAATTCCGAATTTGGTTAATTGTAACTAATGATTATGAGTGTTGGGGAAAGATATGATTTCACACAACTAACTACTTGACTATGATACTTGTATGAAACAAAATATTTTATAATTATTGCTAGAGGACAAATGGAAAAACCATGTTGAAATCAACTGGCCATGACTCCATGAGTGGGGAACATTTTGGAACTACCTCGGGGCTCACTGTTACAAGTTTCAAGTAAAGAATTTGGCCATCGGCAACCCCTGAAAATCAGAGATTTGGAAATCTGCGAAAATTGCCAAGGGGAAAAAGACCTAGTCTTTTTTGGTTTTGGATATATAGCATATGTGAGGAGGAAGGATGTTGCCTAGTATGCTTGGGAAATTATTGATCTCTTGTTGTTATGAACACCTATTTCTGAGTGTGAGGAAAGGAGAAGCTTTTGAGACTAAAAGACTATTGCTGAGGTAGAGTTCCGAGTTTTCCCTCATGCATTCATGGTTAGGCTAGGGGGTGAATGGAAAGAGTGACTTTGGTTGTTCCATTATAAGGTTGGGAGGAATGTCGTTGTTCCCATTGTCTTGCAGCAGATTGGTTCAGATATGTTATCTTATTCCTTCTTTGGTTTAATTTTATATAGGTAAATAACTGATAGAATGCACCTATTAATTCTGAATAGAAATAATACTATGGACGAAAGACCGAATTACATGTTATGCCTCTAATATAGTTCTGAATGGATTATCTATGTTGTATCTTTTTGTTGACTGAATGCTAATTTCTATAGATATACTAGCTATAATAATATGTGTGGTCGAGCTCCTAGAAGAATAATTCTATGCATTAGATTTATGTTGTAATAAGATAAAACTGTAGGTGAAAACCTCACAACTACATTGTATTTGAACACTAGATCTATCTATCGATGGAATGTAATTGGAAACTGAATAATGTATATATATATATATATATATATATATATATATATATATCTATATATATATATATATATATATATATATGTATGTATGTATATATATGCATGCTGCATTCCTGTAGGTAAATGTATGTACAGAAAATATAGTAATTAATTGAGATTCCTTTTAGGTACATGCTAAANTATATGTATGTATGTATGTATATGCATGCTGCATTCCTGTAGGTAAATGTATGTACAGAAAATATAGTAATTAATTGAGATTCCTTTTAGGTACATGCTAAACAATTATAATTTTAATAAGAGATAACTATGTATGTGCGAGTACCTAATATATACTTATGTATGGAAGTAACCATGCGAATTACATGATTCATTACAGAAGGCCTACAACATATTTAAATACAGAGATATCCTTCTACTGAATTCAAATGGTGTAGACTACGATAATGACAATAACTTATATAAGCTCAAAAAGACTCTATATATTGTAGGGTATATTTAATTGATTGTTTCAAAATCACATAGGTCACATTTTAATGACACCATATAGAAATGTATTAGACATAAAGAAAGCAACATTTGCATAGGAACCTACTCCTAAATCTTGATGAAACTATAGAAGTATGGATTCACCCCTTTACAAAGAAACAAAATAAAATGCAATGTATTATGCCTTACACAGTGGGACCATTCTTTTTCGAAAGAGAATTCTCGCACAGTCTCACAAAGATTCAACTTAAGGCCTCGACTTACGATAATAGAGGGACTGTAAGGAGTAACGATAACATAAAGTTACAAAACCCTAGGAATTTAAATATAGACCAAATGATACGGATGTATTCCCTATAAAAAAGAGGAAGAATGTCAATATATTAAAAGTGATTGAGGAAGAAATCAACGAATAATATCGCTTCTCTGGGAATGGGGACAACCCAGACGAATTATAGAGAAGTAATGATAAAGAGAAGTTTTAGTGTAAAGAAAGTGCATAACATAAGTTACAGAACAAATACGGCTTTCACTATAACGATTTTCCGAAGAGCCACCTTATTATTCAACCATAGTAACATGTTAAAAAGACTTACCAGGGGATTCGAACCACGCTGTCTATTACACCGGTTAAAAGACCTCCAATGTTGACAGTCTCCTCTGCTAAGGAAATAATACTGAGAACGTTTCGAAGATATTCACAATAAAAATCGTAAACACATTAAACCCTAAGAGGAGCCTTGATTACTCAGTGTAAATGATAAGGGTACGAATCACGCTCTAGCCATGTGATGAGGGAAGAGTTGGTGTGTCATGTTGGATGAACAGCCAGGTGAAAACAACGTAACTTGCACACGTAGGACTGCCATTAACGATAGTTACAGATTCTTAACTCCTCCTGAGAGTAGACCATTTCTTCCACATAAAGAATTTTGTGAAATTAATAGACCCCTCCGTGACTCGACAAGTTTGTATCCCATTCACTTCAACTACATTAGTTTTAGTTAGCATATTGATCAAGTTAAGACTTCATTGGAACATCTTTTAGTTAAGTTGGAGTTAACGAGAGTTAACATGAGACCTCGTTAGTCAAACCCCTTTAGGTAAATAGACTAGAACATCACTAAACCCGATGTATAAGTTAAGGGAGCCTGTTTAATGACCGAGACTCTGTATTTATGCCAGGCGCATGTTACTAATCCCAATGCCATGACTATATAGATGGGAAGAAAAATGTATCTCAAGGACGATTTAAATAGTCTTGCGCATAAACTTAGGAATCTCATGTTAAAGATAGATTTGGAATATAAGTCATAAGTCTAACCACTATATATATATATATATATATATATATATATGTGTGTGTGTGTGTGTGTGTGTGTGTGTGTGTATATAGTTGAATAGGATGGAGGCTAAAGGGAATTATTAGAACCCTTGGTGATTTATCCTTATAAAAATTCTATCCAAAGTGAGTTATAATTGTGTAGCTATAACATCATGTCATAGGAAAAACTTAAGTTACACCACAAATATTTATAACAGGAATGAGGATCTCCTCCTTTCACCAACAAAGATATAAAATGAAATAGGGGATTAATGATCTATAGAATTTTTTTTTATGGAAAATTTGAGGTACAATACATATGGTATCAGAGAAAAGGTTACAACACTTGGACCTTGAATAGGGCCAAATTAATTACTTAGCAGATATATTTGTCTATGTAAAAACTAACAAACCATTACTGTTACAAACAAAAAACTCGGTTATGCTTTTTGTTAATCATGACAGCCCAAGATGATGCAAAAAACAAACTTGATGGGAATCCTGAACAAAGACCTCCTGAAGATCCGAGACAGAATAGTGAGGGACGCTTAGCTAATGAAGTTCTGGAAATGATGAGGAACCTCATTGTTGAGCTACAAGCTTTTATCGAAGACAATGAGAAAATGAAAAAGGCATAGCAAGAACATAAGGAAATAAATGAAATCTTTCTTTGAAGTATAATGACAAAAAAAACCCCAAAGGATGATAACCAGGAAGAAGAGGTCAATAAAATAGCCTCCAAGAATTCTAGTCCTGAAGCAGAAAGAGGGGATAACTCATCTGAACGCAAACCTTCAACTGAAGATAAAACAAAAATAGACAAAAAGAGAAAACAAGTAGATCAACTTGAGGGAGAATTTAACAAAATCAAGTCGACCACCTTTGATGGGGAATCCAGAATAGGAGAGGAAGTTGAAGCATGGTTATTATACATTAATAAGTATTTCCAGATATACAACTATTCCAGCAATATGAAGGTCAAAATGGCCATTTATAATCTGAAAGGAAAAGCCAACATTTGGTGGAAAGACTTGAAGTTGGCCAAGGGCCTAAAGGAGAAATAGATGGAATGGTCCCACTTTAATAAATAATTTAAGAAACAATACCTATCTTAAAGTTACTATGAAACAAAAAACAAAGAATTTTATAAGCTACGACTTGGTCAAATGGCTATGGAAGATATGATAAACAAATATCTGGACTTACTAAGGTTTGTACCTTATATACGGGAGGATAAAGTAAAAATTTAGTGGTTCGTAAATTGTTTACCACAATCCTACAAGAAAATAATTGAATTTGAGTGAAGTATTTAGGAAAGCCCAAATGTGTTATGAAAAATACAAACAGTTGACAATATTTCCCAAGGCTTGGAAAGACAAGAAACAAGACTGAATGAACCAGTGGAAAAAGGGATACCAGCCAACTCTTTATCAGAACACAACAAAAATATTTTGTAGGAAATATTTTCACTCCAATAATACAAACATTCAAGGTGGTGGTAAACCAGTAAATCGGGGAACAAAGAATCTTGGGGACATCCCCCACTAACCATTAAAGTGTTGGGAACGTGGAAAACCTCATCTAAGGAGGAATTGTCCACGTTTGATTTCAGCAACCAGAACTATTATTCGCAATTTGTAGGAATCCTCTATGGTGGGAGATGTGGGTAGAATCTTGCATTGGATAAATGCAGCCATGGGTGGTCGACAAGATAACCACCAGTCCTTTGTGGTGGAAATTACTGAAGATAAAATCAATAACACTCGAATTTCTGTTTTAATAGACTTGGGAGCTACATTAAGTTATATCACTCCCGCTATAGTAGGGTCAAATAAAATTAAGAAAACAAGACATGTAAAGTCTTGGCTGGTACAACTAGAAACAAGAACGAAAAGAAAAGTTGTTGATTTTATTTATGATTTTGAATTCAGTTTAGGTAGTCAAAACATAAAGACAAATCCGAACATTCTACCATTAGGATCTTATGATGTAATTATCGGGATGGATTGGTTAGAAAATCACAAGGAAGTGCTATATTGTTATGAGAAATCACTTAAGTATAAAGACAAAAATGACACCACTAGGACAATCCAAGGTATACAGAAACTGGTCTTAGTTAGACAGATTCCAACAATGCAAATCAAGAAATGCATGATAAAGGGTTGTCAAGTTTATGCCATCCAAGTAACAAACCTGTTAGAAAAAGAATAAACCCAACTTGGAGGATTTTGTTGTTTTGCATGATTTTAGAGATGTGTTTGTTGATGAGATACTGGAATTTCCCCCAAGAAGGGAGATAATTTTATATCGACCTACTACCTGGTTCAACCCCTATCTCAAAAGCACCTTACTGAATGAGTTTACTGGAATTAAGAGAATTCAAAATCCAACTACAGGAATTATTGGACAAAGAATATATCAGACCGAGTGTTTCACCATGGGGAGAACCAGAGCTCTTCATGAAAAAGAAAGATGAAACTCTGAGATTGTGCATCGATTGTAGACAATTAAACAAAATGACTATTAAGAACAAGTACCCATTACCTAGAATAAATGATCTGTTCGACCAAGTAGGTGGTGCAAGGATTTTCTTGAAATTGGATTTATGATCTCGTTATCACCGGGTTAGGATAAAAGATGAGGACATAAGTAAAACAACTTTTCGAATGAGATATGGACACTGTGAATTTGTGGTCATACTTTTTGGACTTACTAATGCATCAACCACGTTTATGTGTTTAATGAACAATATTTTCAGTTAGTACTTGGACAAGTTTGTGTTAGTATTTATTGACGACATTCTGGTATATTCTAAAACAAAGGAAGAACATGAAGAGCACTTAAGGATAGTGCTGCAAACTTTAAGAAAACATAAACTGTATGCTAAATACGATAAATGTGACTTTTATCAGAAGAAAATACAATACCTAGTACATGTGATTTCTGTAGAAGGAATTGCAGTCGACCCAGAGAAAATAAAATCTATCATAGAATGGACGATTCCTAAGGACGTAGTAGACATCCAGTCATTCATGGGAATGACCGGATATTACCGCAGATTTATAGAAGCAGATTTATAGAAGTGTTTTCAAAAATTGCATACCCTATAACATCATTACAAAAGAAGGGGACCAAGTTTAACTAGTCATAGAAATGTTAAGACAATTTTAATAAGTTAAAATAGTTATTAACGACTACACCCATTTTAAAGGTAGCAGATCCAAACAAAGACTTCACCATTTGTGTAGAGGTGAGTGAAGAAGGACTAGGTGGTGTCCTAACTCAAGAAGGGCACATCATAAGTTATAAGTCTCGAATACTAAAGGAACATGAATGAAACTATGTCACTCACAACTTAGATTTGGAAGTGATAATTCACACCTTAAAGATACGGCGTGAATTTTTTGTTTAGTTAGACAAACCTTAATGCAAGGAAAGCAAGATGGCTAGCCCTCTTGAGCGAATTTGACTTTGAGGGAAGACATATCAAGCATAAGGAAAAAAAAGTAGTTGATGCTTTAAGCAGAAGGGTTCATGGGTTGTTTGAAATAAACATTAGCAGGGAAGAGAGCAATCTTGAACAAAGGATAAAGACTGCAGGTAATAATGACGAAAATTACACTCAAATAGTGGAAAAATTACAAAACACTACAAAAAATTCAGACAAAACATATCTGAGTGTTGACAAAAATAGTCCACTATGATTTAAAAACATAATATACATACCATATTCAGAAGAATTAATGTTAACAGGTTTGGATGAAGTTCACAAGAAACAGTATTCTGGTCATCTAGGATACCAGAAAACGATAACATCAATAAGAAAGATATTTTATTGGCCTAATATGAAGGGTGAAACAACATAATACTTAGTTAAGTGTCAATATTGTGAGCAGGTAAAAGTTGAACACCAACATCATGCCGGCCTGTTGAATCCCTTATCTATGCGAGAATGGAAATGGGAGGTTATATCACTAGACTTCATTACAATTTTTCCTAGAACTCAAAAAACATAATGATTCTATTATGGTGGTAATCGATAAAGTCAGTAATTCTGGACATTTTATTCCTATAAATTCTAACTTTAAAGCTATTAACATCGCTAAAATATTCATGAAAGAAATTTTTAGGCTGCATGGTATTCCTAAAATGGTGATTTCGGATAGAGACGTAAAATATACATTTTCTTTTTGGAAAGAATTGTTTGCAGAGCTAAATACTAACTTGAATTTCATCATGAGTTATCATCCACAAATGGATGGACAGACTAAACGAGCAAACGGAATTGTAGAAGATATGATCCACATGTACGTAAGAACAAAACCAAGCAAGTTGGAAGATCACCTACACTTGGTAGAATTTGCATACAACAATGGGTACCAAACTTCAGCTAAAATGAGCCCCTTTGAGGTATTGTATGACATAAAGTGTATGAATCCAATTATATTGGATAACCTAGTTGACAAACTCATGGTTGGACCAAAAATGCTCCAGGAAATGGAGATTACAGTAAGAAAGGTACAACAAAACTTAAAAGAAGCACAAGACAGACAAAAGAGTTATGCAGACCAAAAAACAAGACACTTGGAGTTTCAAGTGGGAGACCATGCTTACTTAAAGGTCAAAGCCCGAAAAAGTTCACTAAAAATAGGGAATTGTGCCAAGTTGGCACCCAGGTTTTGTGGGCCCTTCGAGATACCAGCTCAAATTGGACCCGTAGCATACCAACTTCCACTTCCAGCCAATCTGAAAATTCATAATGTATTTCATGTTTCCTTGTTAAAGAATTATGTTCATGACCCTACTCATATGATCGATTAGAACTTGGTGCAAGTGGAACCAGAAGGAGAGTTCCAGGTGGAACCTTTGTGTATTCTTCACCGGAGATAAATAGCACTTCAGAACAGATTCGTCGCCCGGGAAAAAGTCTAATGGAAGCACTTTAGCGTGGAGGAGGCCACTTGGGAGTTGGAGGGAGATTTGGGGAAATCTCATCCAATCATGTTCCAAGAAAGGAATGAACACCGAGGACAGTGTTTTATTGAAGGGGGAAAGGATGTAACATCCCCAAAAATAAATTATTTTTGAATTTGAAATTTCTTAGGAAAATTTTTCTATTTTTGGTAAATTTGAAATTGGAATTTTTTTTGCATTTATGGAAATTCCAAATTTTGAATTTGGTTAATTGTAGTTAATGATTATGACTGTTGGGGAAAGATATGATTTGACACAACTAACTACTTGACTATGATACTTGTATGAAACAAAATATTTTATAATTATTGTTGGAGGACAAATGGAACAACCATGTTGAAATCCGTTAACCATGATTCCATGAGTGGGGAACATGTTGGAACTACCTCAGGGATGATTGTTACAAGTGGAAAGTCAAGAATTTGGCCATTGGCAGACCCTGAAAATTAGGGATTTGGAAAGCTGCAAATATTGCCAAGGGAAAAATGACCTAGTCATTTTTGGTTTTGCATATATAGCATATGTGAGGAGGAAGGATGTTTCCTAGTATGTTGGTGAAATTATTAATCTCTTTCTGTTATGAACACCTATTTCTGAGTGTGAGGAAAGGAGAAGTTTCTTTAGACTAAAAGACTATTACTGAGGTAGAGTTTTGAGTTTTCCCTCATGCATTCATGGTCAGGCTAGGGGGTGAATGGAAAGCGTGGATTTGGCTATTCCATTCTAAGTTTGGAAGGAACATGGTTGTTCCCTTTGTCTTGCAGCGAATTGGTTCAGATATGTTATCTTATTCCTTCTTTGGTTGAATTTTATATGGTTAAATAACTGAGAGAATGCACCTATTAATTCTAAATAGAAATAATACTATGGACGAAAGATCAAATTGTATGGTATGCCTCTAATCTAGTTCTGAATGGATTATCTCTGTTGTATCTTATTGTTGAATGAATGCTAATTTTTGTAGATATACTAGCTGTAAGAATATGCATGGTCAAGCTCCTGGAAGAATAGTTCTGTGCCTTAGATTTCTATTGTAATAAGATAAAACTGTAGGTGAAAAACTCACAACTAGATTGCATTTGCACACTAAATCTATCTATGGATGCAATGTAATTGGAAACCGAATAATGTATATATATATATATATATATATATATGCATGTTGCATTCCTGTAGGTAAATGTATGTACATAAAATATAGTAATTAATTGAGATTCCTTTTAGGTACATGCTAAATAGTTATAATTTTGATAAGAGATAACTATATATGTGCAAGTACCTAATATATAATTATGTATGGAAGTAACCATGCAAATTACAAGATTCATTATAGAAATCCTACAACATATATATATATATCAGCAGGTGTTAAATGAAAAATTGTAGGATGATTAGGTCGAGTTGACGACATATTAAAATGTTGGAAGTAATATTTGAAATAAACTGGTTAACACAAATGAAATTATGTAATTAAACATGAGAGGCGCGAAGGCCCATTAAAGCCAAAGACATTCTGGAGCCAGTAAATTATTTTACACATATTTTGATAAATTCATAGCTTTGTGAACAACAACATGAACCGCTTCAATACCTGTAATAGCCTGATAGTATTGAGATAAAAGGAAATAGATAGCAAGATAGGCCATAACGAAAATTTCCAGAAGATGAATCAATATAGGCGTCAAATCAAATATATTATAGTCACACTTTCTGGAGTTAATTACAAATAAGTATGCACCTATTCGGAAATAGCCAAGAATCATTATCCGGTTCAAAAACTTTAATTATAAGAAGAGGATGGTGTGGTGATAATATTGAATAAAATCAATAATACAATCATTATATCATTACAAGTAGGTATAAAGAAACCTTGTAACTCTTTCAGGGAATCATTACATATCTTGACCATACTTGAAATTAAACGAGTATCCAATCCTTCTGTAGGTACTGTGTTTTATTCTAGCAATGGAAACCATTACACAAATGGGTTTTCACTTCAACCAAACGATACATGAATCGGAGCAACACTACACATTTTAACAAAAACTGGAATGGGTCCATGGAATTCATTGTCCTAGAACTAGGAAGGGTAATTATGAGAGTTACGGGGCACGAAACTCGATTACCTTTTTCGTTGAGGATAGGAACGAGCATCCAAAATTTGTGCAGATGAAAGATCTGTAAATATTTACCATTTAAATATTAGTAGCTATATGAAAGAAAGGTAAACGAAAGACATCAACAAAATGATAAATGTAGTAACAGAGTATTCCAGAATGGCACTCAACTTATGACATGCAGACTCGTGTCCTTCCCTTATTTTTTTCTGGTTGGATAGGTGTCCAGGGCAAGGGAGGATGGTCCAATGACTCCCTGATGGGTACCCTCGCACCAGTAGGGCCTATCATTTGTGTTGGTACCAAATCTCAAAATCCATTACTCATGAAATGAAAGAATCGACAGTACTAGTTTTATTTTAACATACAAACAATATAAGTCATGCTGTGCGAAGACATAGTATAAAATTTTCACTTAGAACAGAGACTATACCTAACTGTTGAGTTTAAACCCTTCCAAAATCAATTGCATAGAGTATTTATAAATCAACAATAAATACAGAGATATCCTTTTATTGAATCGAAATGGTGTAGACTACGATAATGACAATAACTTCTATAAGCTCAAAAAGACTTTATATACCGCAGGGTATCTTTAATAGACTGTTCAAAAATCACATAGGTCAGATTTTAATGACACCGTATAGAAATGTATTAGACATAAATAAAGTAGCATTTGCATAGGAACCAACTAAATATTGATGAAACTATAGGAGTATGGATTCACCCCTTTACAAAGAAAGGAAAGAAAATACAATGTATTATGCATTACACAGTGGGACCATTCTTTTCCAAACGAAAATTATCGCATAGTATCATGAAGATTCAGCTTCAAGCCTCGACTTACGATAACAGAGGGACAGTAAGGAGTAACGATAACATAAATTTACGAAACCCTAGGAATTGAAATATAGACAAAGCGATACAGATGCATTCTCTCTAAACAAGAGGAGGAATGCCAATATATTCAAAGATATTGAGCAAGAAACGAATGAATAATACCACTTCTCCAGGAATGGGGACAACCCAGAAGAATTATAGAGAAGTAATGATAAAGGGAAGTTTTAGCGTAAAGAAAATATATAACAAAAGTTACAAAACGAATACGGCTTTCACTATAACAATTTTTCGAAGAGCCACCTTATTATTCAACCATAGTAACATGTTAAAAAGACTTACTAGGGGATTCGTGCCATGTTTTCTATTACACTGATTAAACAACCTCCAATGTCATCAGTCTCCTCTGCTAAGGAAATAATACTCAGAGCCTTTCGAAGATATCCACAATGAAAATTGTAAAGACATTAAACCCTAAGAGGATCCTTGATTACTCAATGTAAATGCTAAGGGTATGAAGGATAGTCTAGCCATGTGATGAGGGTAGATTTGGTGTGACATGTTGGATGAAAATCTAGGTGAAAACAATGTAAGTCGTACACACAACACTGTCATTAAATGGTAGTTAAAGAG
Organism: Picea engelmannii; assembly: GCA_009831015.1. Taxonomy (NCBI): domain Eukaryota; kingdom Viridiplantae; phylum Streptophyta; class Pinopsida; order Pinales; family Pinaceae; genus Picea; species Picea engelmannii. The sequence continues at coordinate 36,420 of ML828646.1, read as the reverse complement.
TCTTAACTCCTCCTGATAGTATACCATTTCTTCCACATAAAGAATTTTGTGAAATTAATAGACCCCTCCGTGACTTGACGAGTTTGGATCTTGTTCACTTCAACTACATTAGTTTTAGTTAGCATATCTATCAAATTAAGACTTCATTGGAACATCTTTTAGTTAAGTTAGAGTTAATTAGAGTTAACATGAGACCTCGTTAGTCGAACCCCTTTAGGTAAATAGACTTGAACATCACTAAACCCGATGTATAGGTTAAGGGAGCCCATTTAATGATCAAAACTCTGTATTTATGCCAGGTGCATCTTACTAAGCCCGATCCCATGACTATATAGATGTGAAGAAAACTGTATCTCAAGGACAATTTAAATAGTCTTGCGTGCACACTTAAGAATCTCATGTTAAAGATAGATTTGGAATATAAGTCCTAAGTCTAACCACTATATATATATATATATATATATATATATATATATATATATATATATATATATATATATATATATATATGTATGTATGTATGTATATAGGTGAATAGGATGGAGGCTAAAAGGAATTACTAGAACCCTTGGTGATTTATCCTTATAATGTTTCTATCCAAAGTAAGTTATAATGGTGTAGTTATAACATCATGTGCTAGACAAAACTTAAGTTCCAACACAAAGATTTATAATAAGAATGAGGATCTCCTCCTTTTACCAACAAACATATAAAATGAAATTGGGGATTAATGATCCATATAATATTTTTTTTATGGGAAATTTGATGTACATTAAATTATCCATATCTAAGGAAAAATCTAAATTCAAAAGGGAAGTTGGAAAGTGAAGGTTGTATATCCATATTTACAGATAAGGTGTGGAAGGTCACCAAAGGATCACTAGTGATAACAAAAGGAGAGAAGGTAGGTACATTGTATTTATGTATTTGTAATACTTACTCTTCTATCTCTTTAGTTTCTACAAGAGTAGATACAACACTGTGGTGTCATAGACTTGGAGACATGAGTGAGAATGGGATGCAAATACTTCACAAAATAAATTTGTTTCTTGATCTTAAAGAAATTGATTTGGATTCCTATGAGCATGGTGTTTATGGAAAACAAAAGAGAGTTAGATTTATCAGAGTCGGAAATGAAAAGAAGAGTGAAAGGTTAGAGCTTGTGCATACATATGTATGGGGACCAGGTCATGTATCATAGCTTAGTGGATCTTGTTATTATGTTACTTTTATTGATGATGCAACTAGAAAAACTTTGGTTTATTGCATTCGACAAAAATCTAATGTTTTTGATACTTTTAAGAAATGAAAATCTTTGGTTGAGAATGAGACACGAAAAAGGTTGAAGTGTCTCAGATCAGAAAATGGAGGTGAATATTTCATCAAGGAGTTTTTTTATTACTATTCATACCATGGGATTTGTAGATAGAAGACAGTTCCAGGAACACCATAAGAAAATATTGTGTCAGAAAGGATGAACAGGACAATAATGGAGCATGCAAGGAGTATGAGATTACATGTTGGTTTTTCCTTATAGTTCTTGGCAGATGCTATAGACACTCTTGTTTACTTAATAAATAGAGGACCCTCAATCTCTTTGGATGGCGGAATTCTAGAGGATGCATAGACAGGTAAAAAGGTAAACAATTTTTTTTTAAGACTTTCAGTTGTGAAGCATTTTTCCATATTGATAAAGAAAACAGAACAAAGTTTGAGGAAAAATCCAATAAGTGTACCTTTATTGGATATGGTTTTAATGATTTAAGTTATTGCTTATGGGATTATGAAAATAAAAAAATCAGTAGGAGTAGAGATTTCATGTACAAATATCATTTACATAGAAATAAACAAGAAAAAGAAAAACCAGAATACATAGTGCTTGATGAGATCACTGAAAAATAAATTCCAAAGGTAATAGAAAATCAAAATGTACAACAACAAGAGAAACATGTACCTCAAACTCCTGCAAGTTTTGTCAGAAGATCTACCAGGTTAAGTAGACCCCATGAACAATACTCTCCTTCATTTCATTATTTACTGTTTATTGATTCTGGTGAATCAGAATGTTATAAAGAGGCAATGCAGGTAGACACTAAAAAGAAGTGGGATGAAGGAATGAAAGAGGAAATGGATTCCATGATAAATAAACAGACTTGGGTTTTATTTATTTTCTTGGAGGAAAAAAGAGGTACAAGTATAGGCTTATTGTAAAGGGGTTTGCAAAAAATAAAGGTATAGATTTTGATGAAATATTTTCTCATGTTTTTAAAATGAATTCAATTAGGACTATTTTAAGTCTTCTAGAAGTAGACGATTTACATATTGAACAGTTAGATGTAAAAAAAAAAATCTCCATGGGGATTTGGAGGAATATATTTATATGCAACAACCACAGCGGTATGAGGTCAAAGGGAATGGAAATTTAGTATGCATGTTGAAGAAGATCTTGTATGGATTAAAATAAGCTCTAAGGCAATGGCATTTGAAGTATGACAAGTTTAGGATATAACAATGTTATAGTAGATTTCATTTTAATCACTGTGTTTATTTCAAAAAGTTAGAAAATGGAAGTTATATTATATTGCTATTGTATGTAGATGACATGATTGTTGAAGGGTATAATATACAATATATAAATGTGCTCAAGAGGAAATTAGCTAATTCATTTGCAATGAAAGATTTGGGTGTTGCAAAGAAAATCCTTGGTATGAGAATAATAAGAGATAGGAAAAATCATAACTTGACATTGTCTCAAGGTGAGTACATAGAGAAGGTGTAGGAGGGGTTTGGAATGCATAATGCAAAACCAATTAGTACACCTTTGGAAAACCATTTCAAATTAACCAAATAAATGTGTCCCAAGACACATGAGGAGATAAAATACATGTCCAGGGTCCCTTATTCATTAGTGGTTGGTATCTTCATGTATGCGATGGTTTTCAAAAGACCAGATATTGCACATGCAGTGGGAGTTGTGAGTAGGTATATGAACAATCTAGGTAAAGAACATTGGGAGGGATTAATGTGGATTCTCAGTTATTTGAAAGGTAGTTCTACTCATGCATTATGTTTTGGAGGTTCATACACTATTCTATAAGGATATGTTGATTCATATAGGGAAGGTGATAAAGATATCAGGAGGAGTACCACATGGTACGTTTTTACTCTAGGTGGAACAAAAGTAAGTTGGATTTCGAAAGTACAAAAGGTTGTTGCACTTTCAACAACAAAGATAGAGTATGTTGCTTCTACAGAGGCTAGTAAAGATATGATTTGGTTACAGAGGTTTATGGAGGAATTGGGAAAGAACCAAGAGAATAGAAGGTTGTACTCTAACAACGTGAGTGCCATTCATATTGAAAAGAACTCAACCTTCCATTCAAAGAATAAGAATATACAAATCAGGTACCATTTCATATGATCTGTCTTGGAAGATGGACATTTGAAGTTGGAAAAGATACACACTAGAAATAATCATGTTTCAGTTGGTATTCAAGAATGAAGGTGAAGATGAGAAATTTTCTAGGTCCAAGGCGAAGTATAGTCTAGTAGGTACAACAATAGTGGAGTTCTTGTAATCATTCTCCAAGTGGGAGATTTTTGTTTGTGAATCCTGACTATATTCGTGTTTCATAGGTATTTGTTTTCATCCATGTTTATACCCCATGAAGACTATACACTCCGGAATATTACACACCCCTCCACACGAGGGGGGTTACAGGGGGGGATTTCCTCTCCTCCAAAGTCCAGGGCGCTCATTCCCCCAGCTGGGGGATCCAATGGTTAGCAGGACCCTGAAGGAAAAATTTCCTTGTAAATGTATATTGTAATTTCATGGTAAATCTGGACCATTCATTATAAGGTCCTGACGGTAGAAGTTATGTTAGGGTTTTTTTCCCTAGAGAACAACCATGTTTTATGAGGGAAATGTATTGTGGCTATGCATCATTGCAAATATTTTACTATGAGAGAGGAGAATTTCAAAGAAAGAAGAGGAAGTTACAGCGGGTGTGTTGTAGGTTGTATATTTTCATTTGTTGGATAATAAAAGGGAAGGACCTAGAAATTTCTCTAGTGGATGTAGCCCACACTAAGTGAACCACGTATATTTGTGTCTCTATTGTATTGTGCATCTTATGTGTTTTATTTCCACATTTTATTTTAATTTATTGCTCCGCGATCTTGTTTTTTCTAACAGTTTTTTATAAGAATCTTATTTGATAAACTACATTATAATGGTATATTAATTATTTACATGAGTAAAAAAGAAAATGAATAATTAACATAAGAAAATGAATAATTAACATATTATGGTATATTAATTCTTTGCATGAGTAAAGAATAAAATGAATAATTAACATGTACCAATTATTTAGATCTAAGTATAATACATAGTTATTTGTCATCAAGTATTTGACGCATTGTTTCACAACACTCAACATTCAATTGAATGTTAAGAGTTCAACTAAGCTAACACTAAGCATTCAATTGAATGGTAAGAGTTCAACTAAGTTAACATATCTTGGTGTTATAAAAGAGAAGAGATTAAATTTACTTACAATTATTATATTGTTCTTGTTTTTCGGAATCTGTATTCACATATTTATAATTTGAATTTCACATAATGGATCTTATTTTTCCAAAAATGCCTTATGTGACCATCGCTTTAATTTTTTCAAGTGACTATAAGTAAATCTATAATGAAGTTGGTTTATATCTAAAAAGGAGAAGGAAGAATAAGAAAGAACACTATTTGTTGATTTGAATAAAGACAAGACACCATCATATATATATATAATAGTTTTTTTTCCAATTTTACAAATTAAAAAAAAAGAAAAAAGAACAACCAGATCTAAGTTGAGGAATGGACTTGACAAGGAACATATGTCCATTGATAGGAGTAAACCTCATAACCCAGTCATAGTGTAACTAATTTATGATCTTGATTCACTATCCCTTCAATGATTACACTCAGAAACAATTATCCATGCTTTCACGGGGATGCTTCTTCTCTCAACGAGTTTCATCATTGTTTTCCATTAAAGATTATTTTAGGGATTTTATATTTTAATTTTGTTATAACAAGTTGAGTTTTCCATGTGTTCATGGTACTAATTGTTCTCTCCATGGGATTTTGTTTTCGATTGCATTGGATTGTCGTGGACTTACCCATTCTTTAATTTAATTAATATTTTTCACTCTGTTGGGAATATCGACCAACGATGTTGCATATAGTTATTTCATGTCATCATAATGATTTGAAAATGAATTTAAATGGAACAATTGATGCACAAATACAAAATAATTATGCATAAATACATACACATTATGTCTTGTGTTGATGAAAAGAATGATTCACATGGTTTTGTATGAGTGTAGAACATTTGTGCCTGTGTGGTATTTTGTTTGAGTGTAGAACATATGTGCCTGTGTGGTATTGACCAATGATGATAGAGATAATGGAAATGTTCATGGTTATTTGTTCTCATCATAGTCCAAATAAGAGAATTGTTCAAGCTTTCAATGAGCTCAATTTTTTTTTTGTGACTAAAATAAAAAAGATCTTTCATGTTACAACAAACAAAACCTTTGAATACCCTAAATAATGCACCAAGGAAACCTCCAATTATTTTTCTAGATGACATGTGGTTACAATGAACATTTTATAGCTTGATTGTTGATGGGATACAATATTTGTGTAACCTGCACCATGTTGATACTTATGTGCAATCATTATTGATGGCGATACACTTTCTTGTTTTTCTTTTCTTGTATTGTGAAATCTCAATAAGCACTATGAGGTAGGTTTTTGATGGTTACCCAACAGTCATAGTGGAACCACAAACAAGAGAGAAATTTTTGATAGCTTAGAGAACCATCATGAATCATAAATCTATCTCTCCATATGAAAATCTACAATAACCTCAAACTACTATATATTTCCTCCTACTACGTAAAATGAAAGGGGAAAAAGTACTCCAAAGAAAAATGACAACAAAAAAATAGCAAGGGCCCATATGCAGCCTAAAAACCTTTGAAACGGGCATAAGTATGAAAAATTACCTTAACTACCAAAGTGAAATACCCATATTAAACTAGTGAATATCATTCATACCCTCTAATTTCCTGTCATTATGGGTTCTAAGACTTCTTTTAGGAACATTTTGAGGATTCCCTCGTATCTTCATATGATATAAATTACTATTGATTGAAAGAAACCAAAGAAAAGGATCGAAAATAAATAATAAAAAATACCAAAATAATTTTTAATGTGGCCAATCGCACAAACATGATTAATTCCCACATAAAAGATATTAGAGAACATTATTTACCTCATTTAGTCGAGTGTTTTGTGCATATTTTTCCTAGACAAGGAAATAAAATAAAGACTACTATTGTATCATCTAGAAAATGAAAATGTCTACATTTTATTCATTCCTATGTGTTACCTTGAGTTTTACCATCAACAAAAATTCCAAATCTAAAATCTATAATTCCATTGAATAATCACAGAGAATATGAAATGGATTTATTGACTCCAAGCCTAAATACTTACTTTTCCATAGCATTATTCTCATGCTATGTATAAATTTCTATAATCTAAATAGAAGACACAAGAAAGAATTCAATTGTTTGTATCTTAGATATTCTAAAATGACACCAATTGGATAGATTGATTACATTGAGAAATCATACATAGATTACTCATGAGGTTTGATGTTTCAATGGTCATCTCATTTGGAAGGGTTTTCCTCGTCCTTCTATGGGAGAATTTGGTATGTATTGTGGATGAAATTCCATTCTTGAGATATTTCCATTGAGATTTAATGAACCTTCTTTGTTGCAAATTATTAAGGTAATAACCCTCTCTTGGACTTTGGACTATGGATCTCCTATGAACCATTGTGTTCCAACCTCTAATTGAATAGTGTCAGTGACCCACGAAAATGTCTTCATACATAACATCGACCTTTCATCTCTTGATATTTTAATAGTCCTTGGAAGATTAGAAACACCAATTGTGGTCGATTTAATTATGAACACTCATTTTAGGACCTCCTACATCACATCCCACCACATTGTATCCATTCATATTTATCTCTCATCGAGGACCTATTGAAGTATTCACTTTCCATCCAAAAATAAAATCCCCAGACATCTCAATAACATAACCAATGTGATTTATTTCAGTGTTCCCTTTCCCCCACTTTGGAAGATGGAGTTTGACATGTGGAGGGTTGAAAGTGTCTATCGACATGTGACAAAGATTGGAATAGAACTTCCCCCTTAAAAACACCTTCGGTGTAAAAGTGAAAATGGTGATTGCACCTTTGGATATGTCTCTTTCTCATATGTAGTTTTTGCGTTTATATAATTATTTATAAATATTTTGACTTGAGGAATCACATAGAATTGATATTAAATTATACATCATGGCAAACCTCCATTAAATTTAGGTGGAGATTTGGTGTAACTTGACAAAAGAAGAAATACATTTGTGCATAAGTCTAAAATCTATAACTCAATTTATGACATAAATATCCATAAGCTCAAAAAAACATAGCTATTCAACTACGCAAGGTAAATATCAAATTCTATCTATGCGACGCAAGTAAACCAAATTTTAATTCAGTCGAGCAACATGGATATTTGAGAGCACAAGAAAAACTTGTTATTAATGCATCAACATTTACAAATTAAGGGAGCAATACATAGATATTAAATCATCATTTAGACAAATATCATAACGCGAGCAGTCCTATGACTAAACAACACTCCACACCTCAATTATCGTTGCGCGCAATAATTCTAATAAATACATGAGATACGTTATATTAAAATCAATGCACGCAATGGTTCTTTTATTTGATTGGCGATTCATCATAATAAAATTAGTTACATGCTATAAGACTAATTCCTAAGACCACCATTATTACAAAATTCAAATGTGCAAGAAGTCTAACAATCTATAACTATCATTTATGATGCAAAATCCAGATGCAAAAGAAGTCTGAGATCTAACCATCATACCTTACATAACATCCATCATTCAAAAAATAAAAAATTCTATAACTATCATACATCATATGGAATCCATGAATGAAAGCATTCTAACATCAATGTGAAGTAGACACTTAACCAATCTTAGAACCTTCCCCACAAGGTCATCATTAAACATCTATACCGATCTCGGATGAACATGTTAAATTAATGTTAAATTAGACATCAATAATAATGATTATTTAATCATTACAAGGGAGACGATAGTAAAGGAGTCAATGAACTAAAAAAAAATTGGATATTTAGAGGTTAAGAACCTCATGGATATTTAGACCCTCACGGACTTAACTAAGTTTTACCCTTTAAACAATTAAACATATATACCTTAAATTATTAGTTATTAATCACTTCATAATCTTATTTATTAGGTATGATCTTTGATTTCACGAATATACATAGTAATGTTATTTATGTGAGTCAATTAACCAATATCATGGTTTCAGTTAAAGATAATGAGTAATAGAGGAACAACAACAAGTCATGCTAGATTTCATTATTTTGGGGATTGTTAAGATCTAGTTGAACGTCTAAATATATATCTAGCTCCATGTCATGGTGTAGGTCATGTTCTACATCAAGCTCTTGGTCATCATCTAAATATAGCTCTAGCTTTGTGTCATGGTCTAGGTCATGGTATAGGTCATGGTCATCATCTAAGTCATGGTCTAGGTCTAGGTCTACGTCTAAGGGAGGTAGAGAGAGATTTAGAGGAAGGGAGGGAGATAAAGTGGGGAGGGGTAGATGTATGAGAGAGAGAGTGGAGAGACAGTGATATGGAGGAGGAGAGAGAGGGATGGAGGAAGGGGTGGAGAGAGAGTGAGACTAATTGTGAGAGGAAGAGGGGGATAGAGGGAATGAAGGATAAAGAGAGAAATGGGGGGAGAGTATAGGAGAGAGGGGAGAGGGATATAGTGAGAGTGAAACTAACAACAAGAGAGAGAAAGAGGTGGTAGATATAGGAGAGAAATATAGGAGAGATAATGGAATGGAGGGGGATAGAGAGAGAACGTGTGAGTGTGGGAGGGGGGAAGATAAAGAAAGTGAGGGGGGTTGGCCAAGGAGTGTTTGAGTGTGTGAGAGGGAGGGAGACAAAGATAGTGTGTAGAGAGACAGAGTGAGAGGAAGGGTTGATACATAGTGGGGAGGGTTGGATGTATGGGATAGAGAGAGGAAAGATAATGTGAGGGAGGAGGACAGAGAGGGGGAGGAGGAAGGGGTGGAGGGAGAGTGAGAATTATTGTGAGAGGAAAGGGGGAGATAGAGGGAAAGGGTGAAAGAGATATATAAAGAGAGAAATGGGGGGAAATTAGAGGAGAGAGAGGGAGGGGGACATAGTGAGAGTCATACTAACAATGAGAGAGATAAAGAAGTGGTATATGTAGGAGAGAAAGAGAGGAGAGATATCGAGAGGGATGGAGATAGATATAGGGAGGAGGATGGCAGAGACAAAATGTGTGAGTGTCATAGGGGGGGAAACAAAAAAGAGAGGTGGGGTGGACAAGGAGTGTTTGAGTGCGTGAAAGGGAGGGAGAGAGAGACAAAGAGACCAGGTAGAGAGAGAGAGTGAGAGGAAGGGTTTGAGAGAAAGTGGGCAGGCGTAGATGAATGAGAGAGAGACAGAGAAGAGATAGCGAGAGGGAGGGGGAAGAGAAAGAGGGATGGAGGAGGGGGTGTAAAGAGAGTGAGACTAATTTTGAGAGGAAGTGGGGAGATAGAGGGGAGGGAGGGTAGATAGATATAAAGAGGGAAATGGGGGGAGGGTAGAGGAGAGAGAAAAACAGGTGGTATATGTAGGAGATAAAGAGAGGAGAGATAATGGAATGGAGGGGGAGAGATAGAGGGAGGAGGGGGGTAGAGAGGAAATGTATGAGTGTGAGAGAGGGGGGAATATGAAGAAAGAGAGGGGGGATGGACAATGACGAGGTGGAGAGAGATTCAGACTGATTGTGAGTGGAGATATAGTGAGAGTGAGGGGGAGAGAGAGAGGTAGTGAGGGATGAGGGTGTGGACAGAGAGTGATATTGATTGGGAGAGGAAGGGGGGATATAGAGGTGGGGGGTAGAGAGATATAAAGTGTGTGGGTGAGAATGTGGGATGAAGAGAGAGGTATAAAAAGAGGGGAGGTAGAGAGTAAGAGAGTGAGAGTATGGGGGTAGAGAGTAATATTATGGTGGGTTCTATGTCATGGTATGTCATGTCAATATCTAGGTCAAAGTATAACTCTATATTTAGCTCTATGTCGTGGTCTAGGTCATGGGGGGACATATTTAGAGTGACAAAGTCAAAGGAACAATGGAAAAAGAGGGGGAGTATATAGGTAGGGGGTTATAGGTGATGGTCTAGGGCTAGTTGATGTTCTAGGTCACGTTCATGTTCATATAATTACTTGTGTAAGTAAGATTTCATTGGAGGAAGAACAAAACCTTAACACTCACCTTACATGTGAGGCTACATTTATGTGTTGCACATGTATCCTTTATTTTTTTTGATACATACCTCTCCTTTTGATGGACAGAGGGAGAGGTGGGTACAACTTGAGGAAAAGAGGATGAGGCGGGGAGGGAGAGAGAGAGAGAAACAAATTGAGAGTGAGAGTGAGACTAAAAACAAGGAGACAAAGAGTGAGACTAAGTGTGAGAGGAAGGGGGAAGATAGAGAGAAGGAGGCTAGAGAGATATAACGAGATAAATGGGGGGATATTATAGGAGAGAGGGGGAGGGGTATATAGTGAGAGTGAGACTAACACCAATGATACAGAGAAAGTTGTGGTATATGTCGGAGATATATATAGGAGAGATAATGGGAGGGATGGAGGGGGGGGGATGTAGGGAAGAGGGAAATAGAGGAGAGATAGTGGGACGAAGGGTGGTTGATAGGGGGAGGAGGGGTGTAGAGAGAGAATGTGTGAGTGTGAGAGGGGAGGGAAGAGAAAGAAAGAGAGGGGGAATGAAAAAGGACGGGGTGGAGAGAGAGTGAAACTAATTGTGAGAAGAGAGATAGTGAGAGGGAGGGGAGAGGAAGGGAGGGAGGGACGAAGAGGTGGAGAGAGAGTGATATTGATTGTGAGAGGAAGGAGGAGATAGAGGCAAGGTCAAGTAGAGAGATATAAATATCTTAATGGGGGATAGAAAGTGTCTGTGCTAGAATGTGGGAGGAAGAGAGCGGTAAACAAAGAGGGGAGGTATAGAGAGGCAAAAAAAGTATGGAGGTAGAGAGTGAGTATGTTAAAGTGTGGAAGGGAGAGAGAGAAAGACATAGAGGGTAGATAGAAAATGTGTGTGTGAGAGTGTGGTAGGGAAACAAAGGAAGACATAGAGGGGGGATAGAAAGTGTGTGTGTGAGAGTGTGGGAGGGAGAGAGATGAAGAAAAAGAGGGGAGGTAGAGAGTGAGTGTGTTAGAGTGTGGGAGGGAGAGAGAGGAAGACATATAGAGGAGGTAGAAAGTGTGTGTGGGAGGTATAGAGAGAAAGGCATAGTAACGAAATATAGAGTGTGAGAGGGAGAGAAGGGAAAATAAAGAGGGGGGTAGAGAGAGAGGTGAATTTAGGAGAGAGGGGTAGATGAAGGAGAGGTAGAAGAGAAATACTGGAACAGGGGAGAGAGATAGAGGGTTCAAGAGGGGAGAGAGAGAATGTGTGAGAGGTTGAGAGAGAAATACAAAGAGGAGCACACATATTTTCTTGTAGCGCGTGCACAATCCTATAGCGTGTGCATGCTCCTAGAGTGGGTGCATGCTTATTTTAATTCAAATTCTTTAGTCGGGATTGACAAGGTGTATGCTGATTTGGTTGGCTTGGACATAGGTTTAGGATGACAAACCTAGTGGTTCAGTCTACAAATTCATAAAAAACTTCATTTTTGTGAATACCCCTCTATATATCTGTCTATGAAGTTATTTTTCTATAGGATAAACAATTTAGTTGTTGATTAAATCATAGACATAGATTAAGTCGGCTATGCAAATTTCAAATATATAATTGTTTTTAAGAATTATTATTGTTTACTATTTTTAATTTATTTTTGTCTTCACATGTATCAAAATCCTAGAATACATACCTCTCTTATTTCTACTATAACTTTTTCTTGGCTTAACCATTACTCAAATGATTTATATGCAACACAATATGAGACTGATACCTACGATCTTAAAAAAAAAAAAAATTGATCATTTTAAGACCCTTATAGCGTGCACGAACAAAAGACATGGTATTTTTATGCATATGTTGACTTTGATAATTTAAAAAAAATATAAAGTTAATATTAAATTTTTCCAAAAAATACACATCACAATAAAAATGGGTTCTTTACAAGTATACCAATTTTTGGAACGAAATTTCATGATTGAAACACTCAACACCTACAAGAACAAAAACATATACTTTTAGAACAAATCAAATTTGACCTAGTTATTCACAATGTCTATGAATAAAAGTTGTATATTCTAGAAGATAATACAATTTATTATGTTTCATCTTCTTACACCATATTCAAATTCATTGTAAAAGTACCTTGAATAATCCCTCCAATTTAACAAATTGATGTTTTCCAAGTTTGCATTGCCACTAATGCGTCACTAGAGACTATCATTAGCTTGCACTTACCCTTAAACACTTTATCATTAATATCTCTATGTATCCAAGGATTAGGTTAATTTGATCCCTCCCTTATAATTTACAACTTTCATGTCATAAAAATTTTAAAACATGAATGATGAAAATAATCTATAACATTAAATTGTTGGAGTCTCACAGATGAGAGTAAATCGATGTTGGTTTTGTAGGGATCACAAGATATAGACGTTGGTTGGAAGCATCAGTGTTGGTATATTGGTTGGAAACCTGGACATTGGTTGAAAATCTAAATATTGTTTGACACGAAGCTTGGAAGTTTGTTGGCATTGGCTCAAGATGGTTGGAAGCCCCAACCAAAACTAACGTTGCTTGGAATCCAAGAAACCAAAGAAGAGGAAAGAGGAGGAATTTTTCTTGGAAGAAAAGTAACAAGCAACCACCAAGAGGAGCTTCTTGGAAGCCAAACAACCAACCAAGAGGAAGGGAGGAAATAGAGACAGCTGGAAGCAAAAAAACATGAAAACCAAATCATTACATAGCAACCCAATGACACTAGTCAAAACAACCTCAATATGAGGCTAGATAAGACCTCAAACATAAAACTTTGGATAACCTCTGCTAGAAAAAAAATTGAAGGTTGCAAAAACTTCGGATAAAATGTGTTGGAAAGCATGGGGTAGTAATGTAAAATGGAAAAATGTTTCAATGAATAAAGAGAATCGATATTCACATGGTAGACATGCTGGACCGGACAACAAACAAATTGTGCCTACTTCCAATAAGTTTCTCCACCTTCTGCTACACAAAAACAAACTATTTAACACTCACATGCAAGGGTTGTTTGTGTATTAAACTTACACAAAACACAAATTTATCTTAATCACCATAACATTGAAATAATATGATTTATCATGTTCTTGCACTAGATAATGTACTCTTCCTACAATAAAATTTAGTTTATCATAGAGATATGCTACTTCAGAGAGATCCATGGAAATAATCACGCATCACATTCATGCAAATAGATAATGTACTCTTTGTGCTATACAATTCCGTTTACTATAGAGATATGCTACTTAACAGATACTTAGAACAAATCATGAATTAAGTTGATGTAGGTAGTATGATAATTAGATGAAGAATTATATACCTTTAAATTATTATTTTTTTTGTTTCAACCAAGATCTCTTTTCTTCAAATTCCAAAAAAATGTTTGCTTTCTTACTAGGCAGAAACACCATATTATAGATATAATATATACACCAACTAATCAATTTTAATAAAACAGATAAAAAAACAAATAGCCAATACATTAAATATAGTCATGTTGTTGCATTTAACTAATGCATTTAACAGAAACATGATTAATAGACATTAAATTCATTTTGACCTTACAACAACCCTCAAATATTAAAAACCAAAATGTTGATACTCTTTCACAACATTGAAAAATGTTGATTATATTGACAATTTAATATAACTTTTTAATTAATTATTATTATCTTCACATTTTTAAGGTTAATTAATTTGTATTATCTTCACAGTTTTTAAGGTGAAAACCATTAGTCATAATAATAATGTTTCATAGATAATAAATTTCTTTTTATATTAAGTTTGTTAAAAATTTCAATTTCTATATTAAATTTGTTAAAAATTTCTAAGGTGAAAACCATCCGTCATAATAATAATGTTTCATAGATAATAAATTTCTTTCTATATTAAGTTTGTTAAAAATTTCAAATGTAATTTTTGATGTTTAATGAATTAAATATTTGAAGGATGTGTCTCTTAAATAAAGTGGACATTAAGTAGAAGCATCTAAAGCAAAGCCAAGTATTGAATTTGCTAAATATGTGCCTCCAAACATGTTTATATACGTTTCTAAGTCATGTGCCTCCAAAGTGTTCATATATGTAACTCAAAGGATGTTTTTTGGTAAATTAGGTGGTCATGACACGTATGAGTGTAGGCAGTATAAATGGTGCTCTAATTAGGATTGATCTAATTAGGATCGAGCTAGCATCATGAAGGTCAGGGAAGGAAGGTCGAGGAACATCTAGTATCCAAGCATCGAGAGTAAACTATCTGTGTGAGCTTGTCATCTTACAAGCATGAGAAGAATTTAAGAAAAAGGAAAAGAAATAAAAAAATTTTGGGTGGCATGCACCGTTTCCATCCTCTTCTGCTACATTATAACACTGCTACACTATCACATTAGGGTTTCAAGGGAATGTGGAAGCTAGGTTTTCTCCAGTCAAGGGAAAAGCTAGCAGAAGCAGAGATAGCAGCATAACCACCAACAATTTCAATAGCGACAAATAAAACAACACAATTGGCAAAGGCAATTGTTTCATCCGGATCTTCATGGAGGATTGATTACTATTCTTCAGTGAAGGATTTCTACAAGATAGCTATGATGATATTATCGAAGCACTTGGAAAATGTGGACACATAGTTTAAAGATTACGATGTTGTATTGAACGACGTGCATGTTTTTTTAGAGACTTGTATTTTTTAAATGCTTTAATTGGATTTAAAATGGGCGGTGAGGTGTACAATGCTTGATTGAATTAAAAAATCCTTCCCCGCAAACGACATCCAAGAGTCATTGATAACCCAGGAAAAATACTCCGTGCATCGAGGAGTCATGGATAATCCAGGAAAAATACTTCAACTGAAATAATTGTGGAAATTGAAAATATATATTATAATGAAATGAAAATTTTTATATTAAAAATAAATTTTAGGGTTAGAGTATGCATGCTACTACTATTGCATACTCTCCATTTTATCAGATTCATTAATTCAACCGCCATCCAGCAGTCATTCAAAATCCAGGAAAATAATTCACCCATCGTGGAGTCATTGATAGCCCATGAAAAAAACTCGTGGAAATTAAAAATATATATTATAATGATATGAAACGTTTTGTATTAAAAAGATATTAGTTATTAGGGTTAGAGTATGCATGCTACTACTCTTGCATACTTTTCATTTTATCAGATTCATTAATTGAACCCCATCCATAGTAACTCTGAAGATTTTCTTCTAAGTTGTTTTACTTTCATAAAAATGAAATCTAGTGGTTATATTAGATTAACCATTAATTAGTTATTAGGTTATTTTAATTATTTAATTGTATTTATTATATCAATAAATAAATAAAATAATATGGATATTAATTACTAATATATTATTATATTATATTAAAAAAATAATATCAATATTAATTACTTTTATTAATTTATTGTTTAGAGAAAAACACATTATTATATATAAGAAAAGGAGTTACATTTATTATTTGATTATTCAATATAAAAGACATTAATATTTAATTACATTTATTATGAAGTATATTATTATATCAAAATACATTAGTTATTAGAATTAGAGTTATATTAATTAAAGTTATCTTAATTATTTGATTATATTTATTATATTAATAAATAAATAAAAGAATATGAATATTAATTACTAATGCATTATTACATTATATTAAAAAAGAGAATATGAATATTAATTATATCTATTGTATAGAGAAAAACACATTACTATATAAGAAAAGAAGTTACATTTATTATTTAATTACAAAAAACATTAATATTTGATTACATTTATTAGGTAAAAAATCACATTACTATATCAAAAAACAAAAGACATTAATACATAATATCAAGAAAAAGATAATATTATATAAGAAAAATACAACATATAATTATTTGATTACATTTATTAAAAAAAATACAACATATAATTATTTCATTATATTTATTAAGAAAAATACAACATATAATTATTTGATTACATTTGTTATATTAAAAAAGGAGACAATATTTTATATTTTAAACCGAATGTCTAATAACACTATATTAAAAGCACACAACATTTTATATTTTAGTTGACATTCATATATTTTAAATTTTTCAAAAGATATAAATATTTTTCATATCTTTATGAAATATCCTATTATAAAAAAATTAATTTTGATTAAAATTTAATTTCATTATAAAATAGAAAAACATCATAACATTAAAAAAAAATTTCATAACAATCAAAAAGTTTAATATGAAAAATACTTTCAGGAAAAGAGAATTAATATTCACATGTTAGACATACTGAACCACAAAACAAATTGTGCCTACTTCCAATAAATTGCTCCACCTTCTCCAACACAAACACGAACACGGACTATTTAACACTCACATGCAAGGGTGGTTTGTGTATTAAACTTACACAAAACAAACATTTCTCTTAGTCACCGTAACATTGAAATAATATAATGTATCATGTTCTTGGAGTAGATAATGTACTCTTCTTGCAATAAAATTTAGTTTATGATAAAGATAAGTTACTTCACAGATATCCATAGAAATAATCAGGCACTACATTCATGCAGATAGCTAATTTACTCTTCGTGCAATACAATTCAGTTTATTATACAGATATGTTACTTCACAGATAGGTAGAACTAATCATGAATTAAGTTGATGTAGGTAGTATGCTAATGAAGATGAAGAATTATATAATGAAGATGAAGAATTATATAGCTTTAAATTACTTTTATTCGTTTTCGCAAAGGTCTCATTTTGTGAAACTCCAAAGAAATATTTGTGAGTCTCATTTCATTTCGGGAAACTCCAAAGAAATATTTGCTTTCTTCTTCTACAAAGCTACCATATTATTGTTATAATATATACACCAACTAATCAATTTTAATAAAACAGATAAGAAATGAAATGACCATAAATGTAAATAAATGTAAATGTAGAAACTTGAAATATATATCATATATTTAAAACTGCCATCTTGATGACGTTTTGATTATTTATGAGCTTCAAATATTAAAAAAAAATGTTGATTATCTTGAGAGTTAAATATGACTTTTTAATTAATTGTTATTATCTTCACAGTTTTAAGGTTAATTAATTGTTATTATCTTCACAATTTTTAAAAACTATGAGTCATAATAATAATGTGTCATAGATAATAAATTTCTTTGTGTGTATTAAATTTGTTAAAAAATTCAATTTCTATATTAAGTTTGTTAAAAATTTCAAATGTAATGTTTGGTGTTTAATGAATTAAATATTCGAAGGATGTGTCTCTTAAATAAAGTGGACATTAAGTAGAAGCATCGAACGCAAAGCCAAGTATTGAATTTTCTAAATATGTGGCTCACGTGCCTCCAAAAGTGTTCATATAGGTATTCATATGAGGTCAGATTTTATGTAACTTAAAGGATGTTTTTGGTAAAATAGATGGTCATGACACGTATGAGTGTAGGGAGTATAAATGGTGCTATCATTAGGATGGATATAGCATCATGAAGGTGAGGGAAGGAAGGCTACGGAATATACAATATCCAAGCATATAGAAAGGGTTGAGAGTAAACCATCTGTGTGAGCTTGTCATTTTCCAAGCATGAAAACAATTTAAGAAGAGTAAACTATCTCTATGAGCTTGTTATCTTGCAAGCATGACAACAATTTAAGAAAAAGGAAATTTAAGAAAAAGGAAAAGACATATTTTTTTGAGGTGGTATTTATCGTTTTCGTCCTCTTCTGTTACACTATAGCACTAGGGTTTTATGGGAATGTGGAAGCTAGGTTTTCTTTAGTCAAGGGAAAAGGTAACAGAAGTAGAGATAGCAACATAACCACCAACAATTTCAATAGCGACAAAGAAAACAACACAATGGGCAAAGGAAATTGTTTCATTCAGATCTTCATGGAGGATTGATTAGTATTCTTCAGTGAAGGATATTGGTTACTCTGAGATCTTGATTTCACTAATAAGATTCTCCACAAGATAGCTACGATGATATTATCAAAGCACATGGAAAATGTGGACACATAGTTTAAAGATTACGATGTTGTATTGAGCAACATGCATGTTTTTTCAAAGTCTCCT
>ML828645.1:0-30496 GCA_009831015.1 Picea engelmannii | reverse complement strand
AGGGATCCACAAGGGTAACATTGTTTCCTCCTGCATCTCACACTAAAACCACATACTACTAATATGCCAAAGGGATATTAGCAAGTGGATCCATTGCCCTCACTGGTTCCTCCATCATTTCTACATATTGCATATGAGACATAGCATGTTAGTATCTCGTCTTCAGTAACTTTTGTCTAGGACACTGGTTGTTCTTTTAATTAAACTCCAATCCAACTTATATTCCATTATTTAACATAAATGAGATGTCACACAATGACATAATGTTTACTCTAGAACCAACCCAAATGGGAAAAATAAATTTCAATGGTTACTCGATTCTCATTTTGAGAATCTTTGGTTACAATGTAACTCATGGATCTTTGTGCATACTTTCCTCTTTGGCCAAAATACCCTTTAAGAGTCATGTCAAAAGGACAAATAGGATATCTTGGGGGTAATGAGAAGGCCAAGAGACCAACCTTTTAGTTCCCATTGCTATCTCTCTTTTAGCTCATATTTTCATTTTTCTATTTTATCTTGTTTTACTTTTTTTTCTTTGTCTCGTTTAATTTATAAAATTTTCATTGTCCTTTATTATATAACCTTCATTAATTTTTAAATTACACTTGTAGGTATCGATTCTTACAGTCATTCCCGTGTTCAGATCCATTTCAAATCAGGCCTCCCCATTGAGAGTGTTTTTGTTCTCCAAAATATTAGAGGACCAATCTAGAACAATGTGTCATCTTTATGTTTCTCTTGAACATGGATCTAACTATGAATGTTGGATTTTGTTACTCACTCGAGTTCTTGCTATGGATTTATCTCTAGTTCCTAGCTATGCTATCATGTAGCAATTCCACAAGAGGATGTGTGAATGACCTCCTTCTACTAGGACCAATTGGTTCCTAGCATGGAAACAATTTTCTTATGTTGCACATGCTTACCAACACTCTATCAATGCAACAACTTCACTTGGATGACCTCTTTAGTGTGCAATCATAGCACCTTGTATAATTGGCTTAAAAATCAAATTTTATTTTTTTTGCTCAAAAATCTTTTTTTTTTTAAATAAATTGTTGTTGTCGCAATTGCGACGAACCCATAGAAATCTTGCAACGAACTTGCTATACAAATCACGAAAAATTGTATAGAAATTTCACGCAATATACCCTATTTTCGTCGCTCTTGCGACGAGCCCTTCGAAAGTTGATTCATCGCAAAATTTCTTACGCTTGTCGATCTTGTGACAATCTGCCTATATTGTCGGGTGTGCGACAATCTCCCTTTATTGTCACTCTTGCGATGATGTCTCTACATTGTCTCATTTGTGACGATTTTCATCTCTCGTCGCGCTTGTGACGATTTCCCTACTTTGTCGCTCTTTCGACGATTTCCCTACTTAGTCGTTCCGGCGACAGTATTTCTTCTTTGTCACTTTTGTGACAACTCCCTAGTGTCGTCTCTCTTGTGATGATAAGTTAGGTTCATCTCACATGCCACGTCATGTGAAGCAACGTTTGGGAGACCCAAGATTCATCACAACATCCACGACATAACGTCGCAAGAGCGTCAAAATAGTCGTCGCAAAATGACCTAAATTTTCTAGTGAATTCTCGACCCTCAAATTTTTGCATACGTATAGAGCCTTTAACCAAGAGGCATATGAGCTTTCAAAGCAAGCATTGGAACAACCGGAAGGCAAAATCACTTACTTCTAGATGGAGGATGGGCTTGCAGGCACAATTTTGTACCTAAAACTTTTTTATGAGGCTTAATTTACCATATGTTACATTCAACATCTTTTGTTTTAGCCCATAGATGAGGATGTAGATGTAGTTTTTCAGAGATCAGAGTTGTTAGTATGTCTTGGAGCCTGATGTAATCCCTTGGATGAGGAAGGGACAATCACTACTCAGAGTACAACGTTGTTTGTTTGTCTTGAGGCCTGGGTGATGGGCATGTTCTCTTTTGTTGTTTTTTTCCAGTAGTGTACTCCCTCCAGTCAGTTTTGAATTCATGGAGGACTGAAAAGGATGAAATGTCTCTTCTTTGTACTGTACATAGAAAACTTTTATATTTACAAATATAAGCAAAATTTTCTGTTGAAAAAAAACATATATGAAGTCTATATGGCTCGTCCCTTTATAGTCACCAGAGGCCATAATTACTATGTATATACATATGCGTACATGCATGTGTGTGTCGTGAAATCTCTATATTGTCTATGGTTAGTGATTATGGTAAAGGAATCACTGTTGAAATTCAAACGTACTCAAAGCTGACATTATTGGTAGATTAGCCAACATTGCTGCAAATAATGATCCATACAAGCAAGAAGTATTTCGTCAATGGAAAGTTGGCAATATTACAAGCTCGTTGGCTTATATGTGGTGATTTAAATATCGTTAAAGATCAGAAGATAAGAAAGGGTCATTACTTATTAGGCTTCCTACTAAGAAAATATAAGTCCAAGCCTCTCACAGAGATCAACTTGGGATATATGACCCCAACACGTTTAAATAAAATACTCCTCAAAAGCCTAGTTTACATGGCTCAAAGCAAGACTCTTCGATCATCAAATGTTTTCTTGTGCTCTCTTAGAAATCCTCCCCTCCCATAAACATTGATTTCCATTATTGGATCTCTAATTCCACCTCCCTCTATGACTTACTAGCTCGATCCTTAGTTCTTCTCCCCTCCCTCCGCTTCATCCACTTGTTTACCATATGAAACATTAAGAGAGTTATATAGAATTCGAGCTCTAACATGGCAGTAGATGGGGATGATTTTCAAGCCAAATTTATCAAGTACGGTATTGACTCTTGCACTTCATATTGTTGACCTCTTTAATCATGTAATTTTGTTAGGTATCTCTTCTTCATGCCACCACATGTCATCCACCCTATGGCTCTAATCCAAATAATTACAAGACTATTATGATTAGAGACACTTTCTCCGAGATTTATGCTATGGTGTTGAACATGTTTCTTTTTTAGCATTTGGAGAGAAGTAAACTTGTAGCTAAGGGCTAAGGAATTTCTAGAAACATGTATTTACACTTTGGGCTAAAATTAAAGAAGCTAGCAAGTGGTCCTCAAAATTCTTTTCTTATTTTATGGACTTCCAAGTGGCCTTTAATTTTATTCCTAGGCAGTGTTTGTTTCAGAGATTGCAAGATATTAGCATCACAAAACCTATTGTTATCGTTATAATGACTCTCCATGAGACAGTTTATAGGTTGGATTCTCACAATTTAAGGAATTTTGTACTGCATCGGGAGTACCATTAGGGTCACATAGGGATGTTCCATCCCTCTCTCCGACTTTATTTGGGATCTACATTTGTGAGATGGATAAATACCTTAGGGAGAACACAAAAATTGATGATAATTGTGTTTTACATCACGACTTGATTGCATTACCCTTATTTACAAACAATGTGGTTCTCTTAGCATCCTCCCTCGAGGGCCTACGAAGGAAATTTCATGTATTTTGCTAGTTTCTTTTACCATAAACAACTAGTGGTGAACCTTAGCAAAACTAAGGTTATAATATATAACACCTCCAAGAGCACTTTGTTAGGTTTTCACTTCTTCAAACGGGTGGGTAGTGGGATATCACTACAACAAGTTCTTGCTTGGGGTCCAATTCATAGGTCTTGGATTCAATTTGAAGCCTACTTCCCAACCCCAACTTGGCAAGGGGTACATGTTTCTTTTTGTCCTTGAGGACTAGTGTCACATGTTCATTGCCAAGACAATCCTTCAAAGATGCCTCTATTTGGAATGAATATCAAACCCACTACATTACATGTCTTTAAGGTTTGGGGACTGAGCCTACTAATAATTTATTAGGTATGATTAGAAACAATCCATTCTACCATGTTATGCCATATGATCAATGATTAATGTTATATTCCTCGTGTCATTGTCCAAGCCATGTTTGGCGCCCATCACTTGCACCTCAAGATAATATTCAAGACGATCTTCTTTCTTCATAGGATACATACTTTGGGGTATTCAACAACATGATAGGAGAAATATCCCTACTTGGTCCTCCATTATTTAGAGGAGATTTCCTCCATGGACCTCTCAGGAAAAAGGTGGTGTTGATTCTTATAGGTTTTTTCACTCTTTTAGTTATTTGGCATTTCTAGCAAGTGCCTCCCCCTTCAATAATTTTTTGGATGTCCCTAGCCACCTCATCACTCCCAAAGTATAAAGTAACAATTTATTGGGTACAATTAGAGACGATCCAATCTAGCATGCTCCATTGTATGATCAATCATAAATCTTCTATTCCTCATGTCATTGTCTGATCCATGTTCGATGCCCATCTCTTGCACCTCAAGAGCATATTCAAGTCATTCTTCTTTCTTCATAGGATACACTTTTTGGGGTATTCAAAAACATGATAGTAGATATATCCCTACTTGGCCCTCCATTATTTAGAGGATATTTACTCCACAGACCTCTCATGGAAAAGGCGATGTTGATTCTTATATTTTTTTCACACCTTTAGTTCATTGGAATTTCCACCAATTTCCTCCCCCTTCAAGAATTTTCTGGATGCCCATAGCCACCTCATCCCTCCCAAAGGATAGAGCAACAAGGCAGTTGTGAAAGACATTTGTTGGCAATTTATTCAATTCACTTATATCTCCACCACAGCCTCTTGGAACTATGATGTCCTTATACTTTGATTGTGTTTTATATTTGATGGACAACCTCATTGCGCATCCTAAATACATTTGATTCCATTGGCTCAACAACAACAATATCTTGCTCAAATAGTTAAGGATCTATTCTTGCACATACGCCAAATGATTCTCGCTTGCAACACTATGAAAATGATCATGGAAATGAGGAAAATACTTCCCCCTTCTAGATAGTCCAATGATGAAATAAATATCCTCTTATGTGGTTTGGTACCACATATTGGGACCAACACTGAAGGAATGCCTACCAGGATCCCAATGACAGGTAAACTGTGTTAATAAATATGTCTTCCTCTTGAGGGAATTAGACTGACAAGCATGAGGTGTTATAGGATAAGGAAACAATTCCCTCTCCCTCTTACACACACACCCACTACTTTCCTTCCCTCAATCCCCCTCTCTAAAGCAAACCCCCCTTTGTTCCCCTCCCAGTATCGACCCTTCCTTCCCTTGGGATTTCTTTGATGGGGTAGCCCAAGGCTCTCCCTCTTTAGGAGTAGCAGGGGGTATCATTTATCTAGATACCTCCACAAAAATATCCTTTACAGCAGATCTTGGGGTTGCAACCAATAATCTCAGTGAGGCGAGAAGATTCGTTCAACATCTAGGCCCTTATCTTACTATTATTGTAATAAATAGTATTCACTAGTCAATTGTCTCATGCATCTCCAATTGTTTTGTGGTCTTCCTCCACTATGTTCCTCAAATATTTGGATCTTGACCTGATATCCTAACACCTTCTTCCTACAACCCATGATCCTCTTCACCCCTACTAACAGTCCTCCAACTGGGTGGCACAACTCAGATTTGGTCGTTTGGCTGACTAGTTGGTTCTTGCTCGAATCACACAACCATTCCAACCTTACCCTATACTAAGTGAGGGCAGGATGTCGAGTGACCTTCCTCTATTATATTCCATGTCGAAATGTCCTTGTTCTTATTTAAGTTCATATTGACTTGGTGGGTGGAGTGGTCGACATGGGAATGGGCAACCCTTCTGATCACTCAGTGACGATTTTAGACCTTAAGACTTGGTGGGAATAGCACGGTCCTCTAACCTGATCGGTCTGTAGTTGTAAGTCGTGACCACTTAAGAATAGTTCCTCTAATGAATTCCCCTTGAACTCTTGAGCTAGAGATATCAGCTTAAATCTTGGTAACTCAATCTTAGAGATTTAAGACTAGTAGTCGAGCTCGAAGAAGAAATGAAGGTCAGTGAGCATGCTTGATCAATTGTGACGTGTGGTGATTTGTAGACATCCATCCGAATATGATCTCCTCATTTGCTTGCTCAAGACTTATTCCACTGGACCTCTAACTGTTATTGCAACCACATTAATCCTCCTCTAGACCTCCTCTTAGCCCATAGTACAAGATCTGAGATTGTTTACTCGAACATAGGAATGTTTATGGTGGTAAAAATCCTCCTCACTCTGGAAAAGAAAAAATTAATTTCCCACATCAACATTTATGGAGACTCAAACATTTATGATAAAATGCATAAATGGAAGTCAAACATTGCACACATACACACTTTTTCCAGTATTAGATGACATCAGAAGGCTCCTTATTTCCTTCACTCATGTCACTTTCACACATGTCTATGGGATATGGAATAAAAAAGCAGACAATCTGTCAAAGTCTAGACTAGACCTAGACCAAGGGTGCTAGAAAATCTCGGAAGAGAGCTCGTTTGGCTCCACAAAATATCTTCAAAACCCTTGTCCCACTCTCTGAATAATCTCTCTCAGAGGCACACAACGCCCTTTTCTGGATAATTTTTTGTATGCAAGCTACTACAACTTGATCTTTAATATGTCTTTCCCCTTACATAGGGTGACCTGTATACCGATTTTTTTTTGTGAAAAACAAAACGTAAAACTAGGGACCTTTTTGGTAAGACTGACCAGTTTTGGATAGGAGACATGCTCCTGGAACATTTTATGTGGCGAACCATCCCAAATAATGCTACGACATATACCATTGTAATTTTTTCTTTTATGAATAAAATTACTTTATTTTTTCCATTGGAAAAAAAATAACCCCAGAGGAAACTGTTTGATCACTTCCCCTCATTTTGAGAATCGTACCCAGGGAAAACCCTTGATTCTTTAGGGCACAAGACCAAATAAAAAACTCATGAATATATTTTTATAGCTCATAAACAATTGGCTCACTAAGAGAAAACATGTCATAAACAACTTTTTCCTCGCAACCACTCAAGCTACACTCAACCACTAAATTACCCTTTGTAATATTCATTCAATATTGAACTTAATTTTTTGAATAAAACATGTGTAACAAAAAACGTGTGCCCTATTTATAACAATGCACCGTGTATGTTGCACACAAATTTCAAAGATGCATCGACTACAACAGTGTGCTCCAATTATAATAACGCATTAAAAATGGTGCTCTTACTAGTTATTCCGTGCACCAATTAGACATATAAGTTTGAAAACATTATTGGTTATTCATGTGAATAAAATGTTGGTGCACCATGTATACTTAATCACATTGTCATTGGCACCCAACTTTAGTTTGAAGCACATCGAGATAGGGTGCATATGTACATTTATTAGCACACTAGAGAGCACGAGAAATTTTTTAGCAAGAATTTTATAGCTTTCCAATGCACTGTTGAGATCAATTCCTGCTTCCAAAATTTCCCTCGCCTTTTCTATTTTCCCAACTTCTTTTTTTCCCATTTCTTTTCCCTCTTCTATACCTACCCTCACTCCCCTCTATTTTCCCTTTCTTGTTACTATACATAGTCACATTTAAAAATTGGTGGGTTCGAGGGTTGGCGGACTCGCGGGTTCTCACCTCCATCCATATTCCCATATCATGAGTCCGACCGACCGCCGTGTACATTATTATGTACTTAACCATTTTTGTAACCGCATGTTCACGGGTTCAAGCTTTTATATTCCAAGTTCCGCGATATCAATTTTGCACCCAAAGATCCGTGATTTACATTATGAACGTCAGACTTATCTAGCTCCTAAGTATCTCATTTCTCTTGTATTGAGTCCGACTGACCGCAGTGCAACACTTAGCCTATTTTCGATCTTTCGCAACTGCGGGCTCGTGGGTTGACAGGTTCACAAAAGTTCCCAAATTCAAATTTCTCTTGTCCATCCCCGCCATCTTCGTGCTTTTCCCAATACGCATTTAAGTATGGTTTAATGCTAATAACTCATCATGTAGGTTCCGTAAATATCATCATTAATAAGCAAAGGGCTCGAGGATATTTCCCATTAAACCGCATTAAAACACGATTTTACAAAGATTATATTATTGTTATCTCTCTCAAGAGTTCATTTCAAGTATTATCTGGTTAAAAGAACACTCTCGTCAACTTATGGAAACAACAACTCGACATTAGTTCTATGGTGATACCTTGAATATTTTTGGGCGTGAAGACCAGAACTTTTAGTGGTCCATAGCATATTCTTACTATTCATCTCCCTCTGCTAAAAAAGAATTGATCTGGACATCCAGAATTGCTCGCGTAGGGTGTGTCCCTGAGGTTTTCGACTGGAAGGAACTATTTGCATGGTGCGTTGAGAAATATGTACCAAGTCAATGAATCATACAACTCCAGGATTGTTCCCCCATCTCTCTTTCACCGCAAATATTTCATAAGATGTTGAAGCTTCTTGAACCAACACTTACTTTCAAAGGAGAGGATTGCAAGGATTTCTTGAAAAATCATGACAACGGCCTGGACCTCTTACCCGAGTTCTTGGAGAATCCCGCAGTTGTCCCATAAGACATTACCATGATTCGGGTCGACTCGTTTAAAAACCCCTTTCAGGAAATTGCTTGGTTGTTTACCAGGCTGACAGGCCAAGAAAACACCGCCACTATTTCCCGAATGATTCTTTATATTTTATATTTTACAGTTAAAGAGCAAGCTATTTTCGATTGGGGAAAACTGATTTCCATTGAAATCTCCTCCCAATTGTCACAGTACAAAAAATACAAGAAATTCTTCATGGCTTCTTATTTGGTGTTTGCGATAACATATTGTTGTCGATTTCCAAAATTGTCTATTTGTAAGAGGGTGAATTGTGAACTTGATCTAGTTACCTTCTGGTACCAAGCGTTATGGAGACACAAGGCTTCTTTACATTTTTATGAAATTTACAATGATTTCATTTCGGTTTTCAAAGGATTATTGTTTGGTAAAGATATCCCCAGAATTCCGACCAGGCAAACAAATTCTTGGATAAATAGGGGACGTTAGAGCAGATGGAATGATAGGGACCTGACCCCTCACGTAGGTAGAATAATATATTTCCATGTAATAAAGGTCAATATTAATAAGGCCTAGCAATAAGGAAGAATAAGTCCAATTTAAGAAGACCTAATAAAAGCTTCCACTGCTAGAAGGATCTTTCTCTAGATGGTTCTTTTGATAGACATATTTATTATAAATAGGAGTCGAGAGTATGAGAAATTTTATCTTGGATATTATTGTAATAGAGCTCTGTGTTGCTGGAGGTTTCGCCCTCGAAGAGGCAAGTGAACATTGCTCTTAGTAATCAAAGTGTTCTTTCTGGTATTATTCTGGTATCATTTTGGTAGTATTGTGCCGTTGTTGTGGTTATATTGTCATTCATCTGCCATTTCTAGCTATTTATTTATGTCTTGCATACTTTTTATATCTGGAATATTACAAGTGGTATCAGAGCACCTTCCTCGACAGAAAATTGTGGGTTAATTTTTTTTCAGGGTAGAGACGTATTCTGGCGTCTCTAAGCTACAAAGATCCTTTGTTACGCACATAAACTTGTGGTCGAGGATTCGTACATGTAGGAAGTACAAGTGGTACTTAAGAGCACATATGTTGGCCACCCTTGTAACCCATGTTGGTACCCCTTCGAGTGACATCACATCAGACAACACATGTATACAGATCGACCTAGATCTCCTGAAGCCCTCCATAGATAAACCGATCGGTCGCTTGACTGCTATAGTGCCACTAAGAACAACACTCGGGAAGATACTCTCTAGTACCGGAGTAGTCGGGTAGTACAACTTAGGGAACTGTATAGCCTCCTTAGTTGGTGCCCTGAGATATTGGGTCGAGTACTACTGTTGGACCCTGCACATATATCAGAGAGCTATAGCACAGGGAAAACCCTTGTATGTAGAACCTTTGAATACCTAACCCTTGGGAGGAAAACAAAAATCGAATAGACAAGATCTATTGCGACACAACTGTGTCTCCTACATTCGAGTTGCGAAATTACTACACATTTCTTCCTGTTAAGCATTTGGGCATTTCATCACTGCAGTATTATTCAGATCAGAGTATAAATTTTGGATCTTGTTGGCACCATTATTTGAGACCTATTCCGTTGGATTTCTCTCTTCGCCCTTATTACAGTCATACCTATCATTTTTCAGTAAAAAAAATTTCTTGTGAACCCGACCCCGTTCCAACACCCTTATTTGAGCTTTACCCCATTGGATTCCACTCGTCACCCTGATCGTTGTTATACACTTCACCCATAACCCATTTTTTGTGTGGTCCCACCCGCCCCTTTTTGTGTTCCCTTGTTATCCTGGCCCATACCTGTAGCCAAGACTTAGAAGCTCGCTTCACTACCTTGCACTCTAATTTCACAGAAACTCAACAACAAGTGTGACAACTCAGTGCCAATATTGCCACCATCAATCAAAAGATGCATTCCTCCATCATCGCCTCAATCATAGAACTCAAACAAGAGCTCAAACAAGACATTACTACCGAGCTTGAATCTGTCGCTACAATGATCTGCGTCAAGCTGCATATCCCTGCAGATCTTCCCTTATCTGACCCACCTTTGCATACCGAAGGTGAAACTTCCTCTCAGTACCATAATTTTTAACCCCATCACTTTCAGCATGACCTACGCCTGTCGTGTGTAGATGTGACCAAATTTGATGGATCAGATCCCACTGGTTGGGTAAATCAAATGGAACATTATTTCTCTTTGTATGGCATTACAAATGAGTTGGCCAAACTCTGGTATGGTGTTCTCCATCTAGATCAAGAACGTTGGCAATGGAGAAAAAATGTCCCCCAAGGGTATGTGGCTTGGACACACTTTGTGGTAGATATTTATGAATACTTTGACATTAACACCAACCATTTAGGCCGTTTGAAAAAGTTGAAACATTCTGGCACCAT
Organism: Picea engelmannii; assembly: GCA_009831015.1. Classification (NCBI taxonomy): domain Eukaryota; kingdom Viridiplantae; phylum Streptophyta; class Pinopsida; order Pinales; family Pinaceae; genus Picea; species Picea engelmannii. The sequence continues at coordinate 19,611 of ML828645.1, read as the reverse complement.
GGAAGACTTTATAGTTGCTTTTGAGAGACTGGATTTTCGTACGTAGGGCATGTCTGATGCTTTTTTCCGAGAATGTTTTATCAGTGGCCTCAAGGATAAGATTCGTGCTCATGTCCTCATGGCTCGACCTCAGAGTTGGGTGGAAGCTACTAAAAGAGCTAAGGAATCACAACAGGTTGTCTCTTCCCAAAAAAGAAAACCCTCCTTTATTCCTCGCACTAAACCAATAACTCCCACTCCTCCTTCTACTCCACTAAAGATCCAGAAATTGACCAGGGCCGAAATGGTTGAACGCCAACTCAAAGACCTTTGTTATAATTGTGATGACAAATATTTTATGGGACACAAGTGTAAGTAACAAAATCTTTTTATGGCCATCTCGGAGGATGTTTCGAAATAGGATGTTAAGGCTCCACTTGTGTCTGTGTCACCTGAACCCACTGATATAACCCTTCCCTCAGACCCTCCTGAAGTAGAACCGGTCATTTCCCTAAATTCCATCATTGGCTTCTATGCTCCCCAAACCCTCAAGCTAATTGCTTACATCAAGCATAGGAAGGTCATCATTCTTGTTGATAATGGAAGCACCCATAATTTTATTCATCGCCGCATTGCCCAAGAAACTAATTGCTATATCCGTGTAGTCAATAATTTCTAAATCATGATTTCCAATGGTGGGTCCATGAAATGTGGAGGGCGTTGTGAAAATGTGCATCTCCAAATTAGTGAATACCACCTGAAATCTCATATGTTTGCTATCGACATGGGCGATTGTGACATTGTGTTGGGTGCAGAATGGCTAAGGACTTTGGGTCCCATTCTCATGGATTTTAAGGAATTAACCATGCAGTTTGACCAGGAGGGCCAACAATATAAGTTCCAAGGCATCACCATCGGTTCCCCGGAGATCATTAGTTCCCATCGCATGGAAAAGTTTTTAAAAAAAGGTCATTCTGACATTATTGCCCAACTCCATGCCATACAAGCAACCGAGACACCCTTTGTGTCGCAGGACCTCCAATCCATCCTCTCTAAACATCAAGTGGTTTTTTCCACTCCCCAAAGACTCCCTCCTTCTCGTGTTGTTCATGATCATTCCATTCCCCTTGTCCCGGGAAGCCTTCCTCCCAATATCCATCCCTATCCTCACCCCTTTTCCCAAAAAAATGAAATTGAGAAAATGGTTCGAGAACCGCTCAACGCAGGTGTTATCCGCCATAGTACTAGCCCCTACTCTTCTCCTGTGGTCATGGTCCTTAAAAAAGAGGGTTCTTGGTGCATGTTTCCTGACTTACGCGTCCTCAACAAACTCACCATTAAAGACAAATTTCCCATTCCTGTCATTGATGACCTCTTGGATGAATTAAGTGGCACCCAATTCTTTACTAAACTTGATCTTCGTTCTGGCTACCACCAGATCTGTATGAAATAGGCAAACATTCCTAAGACTGCCTTTAGAACTCATGAGGGCCACTATGAGTTTTTGGTCATGCCATTTGGCTTGTGTAATGCTCCCTCCACTTTCCAGAGCCTCTTGAATCATGTCTTTCGTCCTTTTCTCCGTCATTTTGTCTTAGTTTTCTTTGATGATATCCCCATCTACAACAAAACCTGGGCAACCCATCTTGCTCATGTGGATCGAGTTCTCCATCTACTCTCTCAGCACCAAGTTTTCCTCAAACAATCTAAATGTGTTTTTGGCGCCTTGGAAGTCGGGTACTTGGGTCATCTTGTTGGCAAGATCGACGTCAGGGTGGATCCTACAAATATTGAAGTTATGCAAGACTGGCCTCACCCAAAGACTCTCAAAATCTTGCATGGATTTATGGGTTTAATAGGTTATTATCGCAATTTTGCTAAGAATTATGGAAAGATTGCGACACCTCTCACTGCACTCCTTAAAAATAATTCTTTCACCTGGACTCTAGCAGCTGCTCAAGCTTCTCAAACCTTGAACATGGCCATGTGCACCACTCCAGTTCTGGCCCTTCTGATTTCACAAAAACCTTTGTCCTAGAATGTGATGCTTCCAGGAAAGGAATTGGCGATTTCCTTATGCAAGAGGGTCGACCTTTGGCCTTTACCAACAAACAATTGTCTGAGAGAAATTTGAGGAAATCAATCTATGAAAGGGAAATGTTGGCTATTCTGCATGTCGTGGATCTTTGGCACCCTTATCTATTTGGGAAACGCTTCCAAATTAAGACATATCATCAAAGCCTCAAATATTTTCTGGAACAACGCCTTTCCTCCCCCAAGCAACAAAAATGGGTGACTAAGATCTTTGGATATGATTATGAGATAATTTACAAGAAAGGAAAAGACAATGTGGTTGCTGATGCACTTTCCAGAAAATATGAAGATGAAGGGTCCCTTTTTTCTCTCTCTTTCATTGTACCATATTGGCTCCAAGCTATTCGCGAGGAATGGCTACACGATCCCAAAATTTCACATCTGATACGACAATTGCAGTCCAATTCTCCAGTTTCCCCAGGGTATTCTTGGCTCAATGATGAGCTTCGATACAAAGGTCATTTGTATTTAAGTAAACAGTCAAAACTTAAATCCACGGTACTTTCTGAGCTTCATGCTACACCCACAACTGGGCACTCCGGGTTTACCAAAACCTATGACCATGTCAAACGTTATTTTTTTTGGGAGGATATAAAACAAGATGTTTGTAATTTTGTGGTTGAATGTGATGTGTGTCAACGCAACAAGGGAAAAACAGTCAAATCTACTAGCACACTACAATCGCGTCCGATTCCACCTGCTATTTGGCGGGATATCTCTATGGATTTTATTGTAGGATTAGCTAAATCGGGCAATAAATCAGTCATCATGGTGGTAGTTGATCATCTTTCCAAGTATGCTCATTTTTGTGCTCTTCAAGACCCATTTACAACATCTATTGTGGCTCAAATTTTCATGGATTAGGTCTTCAAGCTTCATGGCATGCAACATTCTATTGTTTCTAATCGCGACCCAACTTTCACCAACAATTTTTGGCAAGAACTGTTCAAGCTACAAGGCACCCAATTGCATCTCAACACAACTTATCATCCCCAGACTGATGGTCAAACTAAATTTATCAACAAATGTTTGGAAACATATTTGAGGTGTTTTGCATTGGAAAGGCAGAATCAACAGGTTCAATGGTTACCACTAGATGAATGGTGGTACAACAGTTCGTACCATACAACTACGCACATGACTCCTTTCGAAGCAGTATATGGACAAAATCCACCTTCAGTTCTCTCATATTTGCTAGGTGTCTCGAAGGTCCAGGCGGTTGAGCAAAATCTTACAATTCGAGAGGATATTCTTCATACCCTCAAAGAGAATTTGGTCATGGCCCAGAATCGCATGAAGCAACAAGCATATCAAGGTCGCTCTGAACATCAATTTGTAGAAGGGGATCATGTGTTTCTTCAACTACAACCTTACAAGCAAAGTTCCATCAAGGCTGACCATTGTCAGAAACTAGCGCCCAAATTTCATGGTCCTTATATCGTTCTCAAGTGTGAAGTGTGTGGGACATGTGGCCTATTAGTTAGCTTTGCTGAGTCACTATAAGCTCCATCCTATTTTTCATGTTTCCTGCTTAAAGAAGGTGTTTGGAACTAAGTGCCAAACTCAAACCAACCTTCCTGAGTTGGACGAAGAAAACTTCATTTGGCTACAACCACAATCAGTTTTGGACCAGTGTGAGCGTCGACTGAGTCAATGAACCATCAAGGAAGCATTAGTCTAGTGGAAAGATACAACTCCAGCAGATGCCACTTGGGAACCAACTACCATTCTGCAACAATTTCCCCATCTCAAGCCTTGAGGACAAGGCTTTTTTTAAGGGGGAGGAGATGTTAGGGACATAACCTCTCATGTAGGTAGAATAATATATTTCCATGTAACAAAGGTCAATATTAATAAGGCCTAGCAATAAGGAAGAATGAGTCAAATGTAAGAAGACCTAATAGAAGCTTCTGCTTCTAGAAGGATCTTCCTCTAGATGGTTCTTTTGATAGACATATTTAGTATCTATAGGAGTCAAGGGTATGAGAAATTTTGTCTTGGATATTATTTTAATAGAGCTCTGCTCTGTTGGAGGTTGCCCCCTCGAAGAGGCAAGTGAAAATTGCTCTCAGTAATCAAAGTGTTCTTTCTAGTATTATTCTGGGATCATTTTGGTATTATTGTGGTGTTGTTCTGGTTATATTGTCATTCATCTGCCATTTCTAGCTATTTATTTTTGTTATGCATACTTTTTATATCTATAATATTACATGGAAAATCATAATGTTATCATGATTTTCGGCTCCAAGGAAAATCCCTCTTTTCTTCCATGCCATGTGTCTAATAAAATGTTTATCACGAAAGTAGTAAGGCGGTATAATTTATGGCTGCACTTTTTCCATGAGAAATGGAAAAAACAATTCATAAACTTGCCTGGGAAAATTGGAGACTTTATATTCATGAATATAAACAAAATTGATGAGTTTTTTAACCACTTCCACAATGTGAATCTGAAATATGCTGAAAAGATAAAGAGGTTTGACTGTAATGGAATTTTCGTGGAATACATGCTGGAAGTATGATTTAACAATTCATTTATTCATACTATTTTGAGTGAAGAAGAAGATAACAACTTATGTGTTCATGTTCACAATGCTGGTGACTTGGAAACAATACTTAGTACTAATGAGTTTTACAAGCAGAAAGGAAAGGGTTCCAACGAGAAGAGCGCCCAGTCCCGAACTATTACTCCTAAAACTACCACATCTTAGAGCAATGCTCCAATGACCCACCCATCTAGAAAAGTTACCAACAATAGTTCAGGCAGCAGAGGAGAAAATAATCCCCTCCAGGAAAAATTGAGAGCTCGACAAGCTTCCTTTGAGAAAAAAGAGGAAAAATGTCGTGCAAGAGGAAGAAGACCGTCGCATAGAGAACGACATGAATAGCTTCTCCCTTGAAGATATGGATCTCAAAGTGGATATTGAGAAAATGTTTCCCAACATTAATCAGCCGAGAAACACGACCCATCAAAATTCATTATTGGAAATCATTGAGAATGAGACCTTCAATGAAGAATAGTCATTTTCTTTTAAGAGCGTTGTCTTTGATAGAGAATCCAAGAAATTGATTATTGAAAAAGTTGATATGAAGAGTAAGAAAGGAAAATATCATTTATAGGTTGACCTAAGAGATATGTGGCCTTCCTCGATTTCTAAAATTCACAGAGCAACCGAGGATGCTCTGGATGACTCCACTAGTGGTCTTGAAGCATAAAACACGAAGTTGAAAGAAAGGATCAAGGAGTTGGAAGACGCCTTAATGCCTCTTCCACTTCTTGCCAGTCCTTTGACAATAGTCAAACCCACCACACCCACTGCTAAATTGAAAGGATCTTCAAGCCTACTTACATCATCCAGGAGCTATGTGGAAAGGAATATTAAGAAAAGAATGGCATTGATCACAGAGGCATGAGAAATTTCGAAAAACATTGTTTCTTTTGGCTCGAGGGTGCATGCATTCCATGATTATTTGCACGTCGACCTGAAAAATGAAGAAGGTTTTTACCTTGATGTTGTACTACCCTTTGGAATCAAGGTTTCCAATATGACAGAACTAAGGAGAAGAGAGGAGGATCTGCCCTCCCTGAGTCGGATAAAACAATTGAACGCGTGTTGGAAAGAAAAGATAAATTTTTTGAATAACATTGTTCAAGCATGCAACTAAGTTATATCAAAGAGGGAAGAATTATTCAAGAGGCTCATGGAGATAGACCTAGCCAGAAGCACTAATGGAGTACAAGACCCCAAATTAATCCTCAACTCATTGTTCCTAACAAAGCAGTAGTTTGATGAACAAGTTAATATTTTAAAAGGGTTATCAGTTGAAAAGTTCTATGGTATACTTGAATATGATGAGGATGACATAGACAGTTGGATAGTGGACTACTCCGTGAAAAATCAGGACATTGAAGAAGCATTACACGATATTTCCCTTGATTTATGAGACTTGGAGGGTGAGTTTCTCAACATCAAAATCCAGCATGAGATCAATGTGGCACCAATGAAAAATTATATTGAAGAATGGTTTAAGAAAGCGACCGACAAATTGACCAACGAGGGGCAAGAAACAGTTGAGACGGTTCCTGTAACTATTAATGAAGACAATAAAAGGACACTAGAAAGCAAGTGAAGACAACGAGAGACCATCATAGTAAGTTTATGTTGATCACATCTTTCTTTCTTTATCAGTTCCTTCATCCAGTTACTCCGCTTCTTTGACTATAAAGTTTTAACTGAAGTCTGATAACTTCTCTTTTCTTCTTTACAGGTCTTGTTGTTCTTTTACTGCCCATCATCCTCCTTCTCCAAGCTTAATTCTTGTGTATATTTTCTTTATGGTCCGCGGGAGCCCCAATCCCAATCTTTAAGACAAACACATTTTAAATTTCAAGAAATATGTAACAAACTATATATTTTCTAGAAATTTCAAGAGAGCTATTTAGGGATGAGTTTCGATTGTGCTTTGTAACTATGAGTTTTGAGTATAAAGTACTTGAGATTGTTCTATCATTATCTTTATTTGAGTTGCCCATGTATCCACTCTATTAAAGTTCTCTTATGCATGCAAATCATCTTCTTTTTTATTTTTATGTGATTAGAAATCTTTAGTTTAAACTATGATGGATGTGAGGAAATTTTACTTATTTGCTTTAAATGTGTGAAAGTGCGCAGTTTTTGGTCCTTTCTCAGGAACTTTCTCTAAATAGAAAACAAAATATTTCCCTTTTTATTTTTATTGCTATCTTTATATTTCTTTGATTACCACGATGGACTTCTACAAAGTTCCATATTCTGAATATCTAGAATCCCAAGAAAATCTTAAGTTGAAGAGGAGTACCACCTCTATAAAAACGCAGGGGGATTTACATCCTCATGAGGTTGTTGTTTCGTTCCTAACATATTCAAGCGTCAACATGCACTTATAATGTAAGGAAGCACTACAAACTAGTGTGTCTTACTGAAGCACCATTATATGATGCATGCAACTATGGTGCTACCTTATATCCATTGGCACATCAGAGAGATTAGGAAATTCGATAGAAAAATCTTAAGTCTTTCCGTTGTGCTTAGTATGTACGAAAGAACTACACTTTGGTTTATCTTAATTACCTATGTGGGAAACCATGGTGCACTTATATATCTATGTGCACATTGTCACCTTTTGAATTTGTTTCATATGATGTGCAGTGATCATTAAATTAATTGGAGCACTTCCAAAGGTGCATCCATACATCCATTAGCACATTGAATGGAGTGAGAAATTTTGAAATGCATAATATATAAGTATCAAATGAAATTATGATATGATTGAGCACAAGAGGATGGTGTGACCTATAAGAGCATCGACTAATGATGTGAGTTGAGCATCATGGATGCATTGCAAAAAAATAAAATATTTATATAAAGAAAAGAAGCCAAATTCTAAAAATATAAATAAAGGGATAACAAATAATTTACCCAATATCTTCTCCACTAAGGAGGTATGGTTGTCATGCAGAAAAGAAAAAAATGAAAAATTTGGTACCATTTGGGAAATTTCAAAACATACACAAGTACATAGTGGAAGTAAAGGAATCGACAATCGAGTAATCCAATAGCACTAAGCAATCGGGTGGTTGTATGGGATAGTGAGTATTGACACTTGTATGGGTGTGAAGCACTAAGTGAATGGTAGAAATGAATTTTTGATAAATGAATTTTATTTATTTATTTAACCTACCTCAGTGTGCCTCATGTCTCGACACACTAGTGAATTTGTAGTTATTGGGATGATCCATAATTGGATCTCGGGACCAAATTGGGTCCAGGAAAGCCTAAAAATCAAAGTTCTCATAATGGATTCAAAACGGATGTGTGTGTAGGTATCATCGATACAAACCCAACGCAACTTGAACCGGCTCAAATGGACGTCGTATGCTCCAGATATCACGATCTTTTTCGTTTTGCCAAATAGGCAAAAATTTGATGATTGGACATTCCATACAGTGCCACGTGGCAGCTGACTGTACAGGTTGTACGGATGATGTGGAAAGGTACAATGGCAGGCACAGTGTGCTGACGTGGCAAGTGTGTTGACTGGGCGTATAGATTGACACGTGGCACCACTGCAAGGGTGACACGTGGCATGTCCATACGACTGATGTGGCACGTTCATACGACTAATGTGGCACATCCGTACGACTGACGTGGCACATCCGTATGACACGTGGCAAGGGGCTGATGTGGAAGGTACAATTGGTTGATGACTGGGAAGACATACAGGCAAACAAGTGGTAGTATTGTTGGCGTATGGTACAATGCTACGTAGCCCAGTCATGGGATGCCATGTGGCACCCATTCATTGGTTAATGTTTTGGAAATTCTTTGGAGCGCACGAGATTTGAACCAGTGACCTCTCATCCAGAGTAGCGACTTGGTAGGATCGGGCTAGCCAGCTCGCCCATGGTCGTCCTTGCTTACTAAGGTCTAAAACTTATATATAAGGTGATGTGTGGGTGCGGGTGGAGGAGAATAGGGTTGGGGCCTAGACCCCAGCTCTGGTCGCAACACATATGGATATGACCATAGCCCAGACTAAACAGTTGGTGTGGATGTTGATAAAGGATAATCCCCGATTATCACTCCATTTACCATATGACCTGGCTTATGCTTATCGTTGGCGCGGATAAGGGGTTAGCCCCGGTCGATCGGGCTAGCCTGTCGACCAAGGGCATAACCCAGTTCTAGACGACCATGTGTATAATAGTTCGGGCACGTGGGAGCTTAAGGTCGGGACATATGGCCATGTTATGCGCCATAGCCACAAGATCGGGGCCAAAATCCAAGGGCCAAGGAACCAGTCTAGCGCCTGGCCACATGGAGGCTCCCACATGACCAGGAGCGCTGAAGATAAGGGGTTGCGCCTTTTATTATGCCCAAAAATGGGTTTTAAACTATATAAATTGATTTTAATTGGATTTTCTCAGCAGTTTTGGAGATTTTGGTCATTTTTGGGGGATATTTGGCCCTTTTTGAGGCCAGATCTTGGGGAGAAGTTGGGAGGTTGTTACCCACTCCTGGTCTATATAAACCAAAGGTTCAGAATAGGTACATGCTTAATAGTTTCCAAGACAAATCCATTTTTATGCAAGGAAGCCATTGAGGAGAGCACCTTTGCAGGCCATTTATGGGAGTTTCGTTCTTTCGATTTCAATGCCGTTAGTTTTGTTGGGTTCTTGAGATCTGGTAGAACAAAACCAGGTCAATTTGTAACCTTTTTGGCATTGTTGTGATGTACTTTTAAATATTTGAATAGAAATAAGAAAGCCTCACCCACTGAGACAAAGGCCCAGAGACGTAAGTGAGATTGTCGAACTTCGTTATCATCTTGTTGTTATGGTTTGTTGTTCTTCATGCTTATGTTTAGATCTGTATATTGCTTAATGGCCACTATGTTTCCTCTTTAATTCTTCCTTCTTTCATCAGTTTCCTAAATGGTAATTTAACTCATGCAAGATAACTCAACCATTGTCGTTTAAAAGATCTTATCGGATCAAGTGGTATCAGAGAAAGTTAACGTTTGGATTTTGAGTTTGCATGATTACCAAGGAAAGGCTAAATCGTGGTGAAGGCAAGCTTGTTGAAGCGAATCCATTGATTGGATTGATAAAGATAACTTCTCAAAGTGAGAAGATGGCATCAGAAGAAGGACTTTCTCAGGATGAGAAAGAGTTTCGAAAAACTTTCTTCACCATGTCGGAGATGATGAAGGTTTTGTATGAGGATTACTTGGAACATAAGAGACCGAATCTAGGTGAATCTTCAAAGGTCAAAAGTGAAGAAGGAGAGGATCCTCCTCAAATTCCTCTGTCACCTCCTTCTTCTTCAAGTTCATGTTCTAAATCCACAGCAAGAAAGCATGTCCATAAACATAAACATGAAATGCTTTTACTTAAGCTTGATGTGAAATTTGAATTACCTATGTATGATGGTGAAGTCAATGCAGAGAGACATGATAATTGGGTCAGATATATGGAGGTTTATTGCAATGTGCAACAAATCAAGGATGAGGCAACTCAGATCAAGTTGGCATCGCTTATACTTGTAGGCACAACACTCATATGGTGGCAAAGCAAGTTGCAAAATGGAACGCAACAAGTGGGTAATGTATTTCCACCATGGCCAATTTTTATTTCTGCATTTAGAAATCAATTCTATCCTTTGGGTTATAAGGATAAATCTTTAATTGAATGGAAAGCTCTTAAACTAAAAAAGGGACAAATAGTGCAAGAATACATAGATGGATTTCGTAAAATGGCATTGATGTTAGATATTCCTTTACATACCCAAGAAACTCTTATGAAGTATATAAGAGGTTTACCTGCACATATTCGAAATAATGTATTTATGTTTGGACCTACTAATATTGATGAGGTTTATGTTCAAGCAACGTACATTGAGGCAGGGAAAACTGGAGTTGGTGTATCATCGAAATCGTCTTCGAGAAAAGAGGACAAAAGGAAGTGGAATGGCAAAAAGGCAAATTCAGTGGCAAGAAAGGAAGATAAGCCCTCTTGCAAACATTGCAAGAAAGAAGGGCGTGATGAGGACCATTGTTGGAAATTGCATCTCGAGAAGAGACCAAAGTGGTTCAAAGAAAGGAAAGGGAGGCAAATAGTTGCAACAACAACATGACCAACAGACTTGGGATCGGATTCCGGTGACGAATCAAAAGTCTCATTGGTTGGTTTGACAGGTAAAATTGGTGATGGATTTGATTCTAGAAGTAAATTGTTTCACATAAGGGTCATTATGAGACATACTAAGGTTGACACATTGATAGATAGTGGATCTCAATCTAACTTGATTTCAGAGGAATTGGTGAAACAATTGGGATTAAACACTCATATGCATCATAAGCCTTACACACTTAAATGGATAAGCAACAATCATCAATTGCACATAACAAAACAATGCACATTAAAGTTTACAATTTCATCTAAGTTTGTGGATGAGGTAACATGTGATGTTGTGTCACTCAATGAATGTGGAATGGTCTTAGGCAGTCGCTACTTGTATGATCGCAAAGCAATCTTCTACAAGGAAAATAATCAATATAATTTAATCAAAGCAGACAAAGAATATGTGGTTCATGCTCATCTTTCAAAGGAAAATACATATCTTCAAACAATGGAACAATTAAGAAAGGCGACTCAAGCAAGCAACACACCTATAATTGTTTCAAATCAAGTAACTGATCTTAAGCAACAACATGAGATGATTATGGAATGGAAGATAAATCACACTTTGCTTCAAGATAAGCTAATGTCATGCAAATATTACAAACATATTAGTTCATTTGCAGTCATATTTTTGATGTTGTCATTAGTAATGTTGTCAACATGGATGATAGTGGCTTCAGTAAGATGTGACATAGTACAAATGGCTAACAATATGTTTTCAGTTATCATGATTGTTTTACAGTTGATCTTAATGAGACAAGTGCACAGGACAGAGTTCAAAGACAAAGAATAAGTTGGGTGGCCTATCTCGCACTTGATGACTGGTCAACAACCTTTTGGACAACCAAAAGGTCTTTAGTGGGGAGGTGTGATCCATAATTGGATCTCGGGACCAAATTGCGTCCAGGAAGGCCTAAAAATTAAAGTGCTCAGAATGGCTTCAAAACGGACATGTGAGTAGGCCTCGTCAATACGAATCCAACACAACTTGAACGAGCTCAAACGGACATCATATGCTCCAGATATCACAATCTGTTCATTTTGCCAAACATGCAAAAAATTGATGATTGGACAGTTCGTATAGTGCCACGTGGCAAATGACTGTACAGGTTGTACGGTCATACAAATGACATGGCAAGGTATAGTGGAAAGCACAGTGTTTTGACATGGAAAGTGTGTTGACTCGGCGTACAGATTGACACGTGGCATCATTGCAAGGGTGACACATGGCACATCCATACGACACGTGGCAAAGGGCTGACGTGGCAAGTACAGTTGGTTGTTGACTGGGCATTCATACAGGAAGACAAGTGGACGAATCGTGCACTAACACATGGCGGTATTGTTGGCATATGGTACGGTGCCACATTGCCTAATCGTGGGCTTCCACGTGGCACCCATTCATTGGTTAATGTTTTGGCAAAATTTTGGAGCGCACGGGATTTGAAGCCATGACCTCTCATCTGGGGAATCGACTTGGTAGGTCCGGGCTAGCCAGCCCGCCCGTGGTGGTCCTTGCTTACTAAGGTATAAAACTTATATATAAGGTGATGTGTGGCTGCGGGCGAAGGAGAATAGGGTTGGGGCCTAGCCCCTAGCCCTAGTCGCAACACATATGGATATGACCATAGCCCAGACTAAACAGTTGGCGCGGATGTTGATAAGGGATACCCCTTAGTTATCGCTCCATTTACCATATGACCCGGACTATGATTCGTCGCAGATAACGGGTTATCCCCGGTCGGTCGAGCTATCCCGACGACCAAGGGCGTAACCCAATGCTAAACGACCAGATGTATAACAATTCAGGCACGTGGGGGCTTAAGGCCAAGACATATGGCCATGTTATGCACCATAGCCATAGGACCGGGGCCAGAATCCAGGGGGGCAATGAACCAGTCTAGCGCCTGGCTAGATGGAGGCTCCCTCATGACCAGGAGTGCGTAAGATAAGGGGCTGAGCCTTTTATTAAGCCCCAAAATGGGTTTTGAACTATATAAATTGATTTTAATTGGATTTTCTCAGCAATTTTGGAGATTTTGGTCATTTTTTGGGGATATTGGGCCTTTTTTGAGGCCAGATCTTGGGGATAAGTTGGGAGGTTGTTACCCACTCCTAGTCTATATAAAACAGAGGTTTAGAACAGGTACATGTTGAAGATTTTCCAAGCCAAAGCCATTTTTATGTAGGGAAGCCATTAAAGAGAGCACCTTTGCGACCCATTTCTGGGAGCTTCGTTCATCTGATTTCAATGCCCTCAGTTTTGTTGGGTTATTGAGATCTGGTAGAACAAGGCTAGATTAATTTGTAACCTTTTTGGCACTGTTGTGATGTACTTTTAAAGCTTTGAACAGAAATAAGAAAGCCTCACCCACTGAGACAAAGGCCCGGAGACATAGGAGAGATTGTCGAACTCCGTTATCATCTTGTTGTTATGGTTTGTTGTTCCTCATGCTTATGTTGAGATCTATATATTGCTTAATGGTTGTTATTTTTCCTCTTTAATTCTTCCTTCTTTCATCAGTGTCCTAAATGGTAATTTAACTCGTTCAAGATAACTCAACCATTGTCGTTTAAAAGATCTTATCGGATCACAGGAGCACCGCCAATTATAAATATTTTGACCTGCATCAGTGTGCTTGGTATTGTTATATACTAATATGTTTGTTATATATACAATGCACCAACATGTTTTTTTTTTTAAGTGGCAAATATTGTTCAAAATATTTCAACCTACATCGGTTTACATGGAAGTATTACGCATCAACGTGTTTATGTCTATAGGATGCACCACACTTTTTTTTTAAATGACCCCTTTTAAAAATATTTTAACCCACAATGTTTTTTATAAAATATTTTAACATCATTCAATGCATCTGGTATGGGTACACACTAGTGCAGTTAAATAGAATGAGAGCACCACAAAAGTTTTTGGAAAAAATGACGAATATTTTTTTTTAAATATTTTGACTTGCACTTGTGTTCGTGGTATGCTTGTGCATTGGTGCATGTTATAAGCACACTAGCTTACTTTATATATATATATATATATATATATATATATAATGCATGGACATGATTTTTTATATATTTTTTAAAATCGTGATTTAAAAAAAATATTTTAACCTACTTAGATGCATGTGGAAATGTTACATAGTGGTGCATTTCTATCTATATGACGCACTGAACTCTTTTTCAAAAAAATGACCCATTTCAAAAAAAATAAAAATTAAACCTATTAGTTGTTTATAAAATATTTTAACATTTGGTGCATATGGTATAGGTTAAGAACATGTGTTTTGCTCCTACAAGGACATGTGTTCAAATCCAGAGGGTGGTAGGGTATGTACACCTCTGTAGGCTTTAGCAATCAAATTGTTGCACAAAGGGGTCCCTTGTCCCACAAACAAGGGGGTCTCATACACCAATTTGGTGTTTGGCTTGGCCGTGACCTTAAAATTAGATTATTATTATAGGTACGCACCAATGCGGTTCAATAAAAAGGGATCACTTTTTGAAAAAATGATAGATATTTTTTATTAAATATTTTGAGATACACTGGTACTTTTCATATGATTATGTACTAGTGCATGTACATGGTATAAGCACTCCAAATATTAAAATAAATAATATTAACAAAATAAGAAATAAACAAACAAACATACATCTCTCAAAACCTCTCAGTGCCCACCTCTCCTAGAAACCTTTACCAAAAAAATAAGGGAGAAATATTTCCAAAAAAACCTTTGTGAATTAATGTTTTCCTTATATTAAAGTATGAATGGTTTATAATGTATAATAGAACACAATATTTTTTTTCTATAATAATGAATGATTTTCTCATGGTGAATAGTCTTCTAGTTAGACCTTACCCTCATAATATTAATGAAAATTATACACTATTTCTAGTGAACCGATAAATTACTAGTTGGGAAGGAAAACAAAACCTCGCCTAAGTATGGTGATGACTTAACTTGGTATTATAATAGCCAAAATATTATCGTTGGATCTTTACTATGACGCATTAGATGAATTGTATTAAGAAAAACTTGGTAAAATCAACGAGTTTGTTGTATATGTATTGATGGAATGGACTCTACATAGAGACATAGTGAATATGAGTACACAAAGGTACTCGAAATGTTTTATATATGGGGATTGATTTCAAAAATATAACAAGAGTTGCATGGCAACGCAGTCCCTACCGAGTGGGAAATATATGTTGTGGACTGGGAAATATATTTTGAACAATTAGACTTAATATAACTAAATGCTTAGATAATGAATAGTCTTTGTCAAAAATTAATTCATATAATAAAGAAAAATAACATTATTCTTTATGTAAAGAGGACACTGATAAGAATCAAGTAAAAACAATCCGCGTAAAACTTTGTAAAAAGAAGCAAAAAAATAAATTGTTCAATGTGGAGTGAAACTTAGTAAATAAGTGAAATGTTGAATGGGGAGGTTAGCATATGCGGGAAGCAATGTAAAGTGTCTTGAGTAAAAACATTTAGCATAAAACTTTGTAAAAATTAAGCAAAAAGGTAAAATGTTCAATGTGGAATAAAACTTATTAAATAAGTTAAGTGTTCAATGAGGAGGTTAGCATATGTTGCAAGCAATGTAAATAAGTAAAGTGTTCAATGGAAGGTTAGCATATGCAGGAAGCAATGCAAAAATTTTGGCGGTTAGGATGGAAGGAACCAATGCAAAGTATTTTTACACATATAGCGTCCACATTTTCCCATCGTCGACACATGTATATCCTTGCACAACAGACACTTAGTAAATAAAATACATCTTAAGGATGGACATATAGTGCATGCAATGTTAAGTACCTGAATAGATCTGAAGATAAATCTCAAAATAACCAAGAATATCAACAAGAATAAACCAAAACATTCACCAAAATATTGAACATAGGAAATAGAGAAAACCCTTGAGGTAGGGTAACACCATATATTAATCCTTAAGGAAGGATAACACTCCTCAGCCAATACTTGCTTGTACAAATACAATATTCTTCACTATCTTTCATTACATTGCTTACACTTCTTTATATAGCTCACTTTATCTCCTAGGAACCTTCTAGAGAACCTTCTCACATTTATTACATCTAAGTACCATAGTGGGCCTTTATTAATGTAGTGGACCTAGTCCACCTTACATTGAATGACCACATTCTCATATATTAAATGACTTCCATTAATAATACATAGCCACATTCCCATTGGGTATCTCCCTAGGTACCCCATATTACCTCCCTGGGTATACTACATTCCATCCCCCTTCACATGTTTCGTCCTCGAAACATAAGAAGAAACCATACAATATGATTGGCTAAACAATGTAGCCAACTGGTACCAAGTACGACCATCCATCCATCCCATTGGAAGTCGAACATAATGTCCATATGTTGCCTTGCCACCCTGATCTTGATCTACATCTTGTCGGGGTTGCCATGGGCTTGTTTTTGTAGCCTGATCTCTTCCTGTAGTGTCGGTAGTCCTCCATGCACCTCTTGATCGGTTTCTTGTCTGGTTCCTTGTTGGTGCATACATGTGTTGATGCACCAATACTTGCTTGTACAAATACAATATTCTTAACTAAATTTCATTGCATTGCTTACACTTCTTTATATAGCTCTTTCTATCTCATAGGAACCTTCTAGAGATCCTTCTTACATTTATTACATCTAACTACCATAGTGGGCCTTTATTAATATAGTGGACCTAGTCCACCTTACATTGAATGACCACATTCACATATATTAAATGACTTCCATTAATTATACATAACCACATTCCCATTGGGTATCTCCCTAGGTACCCCATATTACCTCCCTAGGTATACTACATTCCACCCCCCTTCACATGTTTCGTCCTCGAAACACGAGAAGAAACCAAAAAAATTGATCGGCTAAGCAATGTAGCCAACTGGTACCAAGTACGACCATCCATCCATCCCATTGGAGGTCGAACATAATGTCCATATGTTGCCTTTCCACCCTGATCTTGCTCTACATCCTGTCGGGGTTGCCATGGGATTGTTTTTGTAGCCTGATCTCTTCTCGTAGTGCCGATAGTTCTCCATGCACCTCTTGATGCCACTTATTAAGTACCTGAATAGATCTGAAGATAAATCTCAAAATAACCAAGAATATCAACAAGAATAAGCCAAACCATTCACCAAAATACTGAACACAAGAAATAGAGAAAACCCTTGAGGTAGGGTAACACCATATATTAATCCTTAAGGAAGGATAACACTCATCAAACAATACTTGCTTGTACAAATACAATATTCTTCACTATCTTTCATTACATTGCTTAGACTTCTTTATATAGCTCTATCTATCTCAT
The DNA here is from genome assembly GCA_009831015.1 of Picea engelmannii. NCBI lineage: Eukaryota > Viridiplantae > Streptophyta > Pinopsida > Pinales > Pinaceae > Picea > Picea engelmannii. The sequence goes on along the minus strand of ML828645.1, from coordinate 2,451 downwards.
AGGAACTTTCTAGAGAGCCTTCTCACATTTATTACATCTAACTACCATAATGGGCCTTTATTAATATAATGGACCTAGTCCACCTTACATTGAATGACCACATTCTCATATATTAAATGACTTCCATTAATAATACATAACCACATTCCCATTGGTTATCTCCCTGGGTACTCCATATTACCTCCCTAGGTATACTACATGCACATATAGCTTTCAGACCTCCGCATAGGTATATGCCCGCACAGAATAAATTTTATAACATGGTATTTGATAATGATGTCTGTTAGTTGGTGTAAAACCGATTTTTTTTTTTTAATATAGTCTTATACAAATAATCACAAGATTAATAATTATTTATTAATTTAATAAAAGTTAATTATCAATTTAGTAAAAGTTAATTGTACATCTTCAGGACGACGAACACTTAGTAAATAAAATATACACTCGTTCCACTGTCGTACATTGGAACTTTTGCACTTGTACATGCACATGTTCCACACCTGTACATGCACCTGTTCCAACCATCTGCTAAAGTTGCATAATTAAATTGTTTATTAAATTATTGTACATTCACCAGCTCGGAAACCGCACATGCACCTGTTCCAACCATCCGCTAAACGTGAGGAATAAAATTATCTTTTAAATTCCTGTCGCTCGCCTGACAATAAGAAGTTGTTTTGAAGGACCAATCAAAGGCTAGGAAAAATTTGATGGCTTGCAACAAAGTTAAACTATGGAAAAAAAACACGAAATTTGTGGTCAATGCAAAAACAAAATCGCAGTCAACGTGAAACTGATTGCTATAGTCCTAGTGTTGCGACATGGACTTACACATCTTGAGGACAGACAAATAGTCTGCACAAATATACCTTCCGCAGCTTTACACAGGTATATCCCTGCACAACAAAGACTTCGTAAATAAAACACAACTTCAACACAAACATATAGACTGCACACATATAACTTATGCACCTCTGGATAGGTATATTCCCACACAATAAACACTTAGCAAATAAAATACATAAAAAACAATTTAGTTATTTTTGTAAGTGATTGAAGTGGGCATAAATGATAGAAATTTGATCTGGATTTATGAGCAGAACGAAATGAAAATACGGATCTATAATATTAACACAGAGACACAATGAATAATAACAGAGATACACTAAAACTTGACTTCTATTAAATAAAAAATATGTTGAAACTGTAAAATGCAACCTCAAACAAGCTTGTTAGAATGGTGGCAACTTATCTCTAAGAAGAGATGTGACGAATACGCTCATTTGCAAGAAGATGAGTACAATGAGGATACAAAGGCCTTTTTACATCAAACATGAATGCCAAAACCCTAGACATCCAAAAAAATAACCCTAGGAGATGAAGCGCCAAAATTCATGTGGGCCCCGTTGGGGTAAGTTGGTACATCAACTTCACAAGGTCGTAACTTTTGCATACAATCTTCGTTTTAGGCACACGATATGCCGTTGGAAAGGTCTATCTTAGGAATACACATTATGCCTTCACACTTTAATTATATGTACAATGTGACTATGGCGGGCCCAAAAAAACATTGTTTAGGGCCTCAAAACAAGCCCAGAAGTATATGACCTGAAAAGCTAAAAAAAAGATGCCAAGATGAAATTTGTATGTGAGCCAATTGGAATAGGTGTGTGGCCACCGATATCTACCTATATCAATCATGACCCTTTAAGAAGCAATGGTCTCCATTGCGTTGAGTTCCCCCATTAGATGAGGAAATTTATGTTGAATTTGGCCCCGTGTGAGCCACTTGCCTTGGTGCAGGAGTTGTCTTACTTTGACAACATGATAAAACTAAAAGTTTTGTTAGTGAGTGCCCTTCACCTATGTGTACATGATCTAATAAGTGGATTCATGTTCCATGCAGTCAGGTTTGAGGTATGTTGGTGTCAACTATTCCGCTACCTCTGAGGTGTCCAATAATGGTGGAAAGTATGGCTGAAGGAGGACCACATTAAACATTGGGTGAAAGCCAAGGAAGGGGGGAATGTTGATCTCAAAAGAATTGTCACACACAACCTTGGTGATGGTATAAGGTCCACATCAGAGTAGACAGAGCTTCCGATGGGGTCATGTAAGGCATTTTTTCTGCAAGTGCAACCAAACTTTATCTCCCACCTGAAACTTGTGTGGCACCCGATGTTGATCATGGCGTTGCTTGTACTTGGCATTGGACTTATGCAAAATATATTTAACCTATTGGAGGATGTGTTAGATTCGTTCAATGAACCGGGTCGCTTTGTCGACTTCGATTTGTGAATGGGACAATTTTGCATGTGTGGACATAAAGAGTAGTTCAACATCCATGGGACCCAATGGTTGAAATCCCAACCCCACCAAAAAGGGGTTGTGGTCGGTTGAGCTATGTATGGCACTGTTGTAACTTTGTTGGACATAGGGAAGACTCTCATC
>ML828644.1:21922-47203 GCA_009831015.1 Picea engelmannii | reverse complement strand
ATATATATATATATATATATATATATATATATATATATATATATATATATATATATATATATATATATATGTTTTTATAAACAATTTTTTATTATAAACAAGTGCGAAGGTGACAGGGACAGGGAAGAACAAGTAAGGAATGGCCAAGTATGAAAAGCGGTCAGACGGGCTTCAAAATAGGGTTACAGGGGATACTCAGGAGAGGTGAGGGTCTGAAGGTCAAATTGTATGTCTCAGAAATTTTGACTGCAAAACACGTAAAATGGAAGAGGGCATGATGGGGCAGTCCAACGACCAGTTTGTATATTTGCGGAATTTTGGGTGTTGTTTGCAGGTCGCGGAACAATGGAAGGGAAATCTTGAGCCCACCTATCTGGGAACTCGCAATCGAAAAAGTGGCTGAGTATGGAATAGGGAAATGGTCGGTCGAACTCGTTTTTGGAATTAAGGATTGGAGGTTTCATGAACGCGCCAACCCGACGATGACCGAACGACATTCCATGATGTTTGAAATTAACACTCGGAAGGGATAATATAACCCTCCGCAAATCTTGGTTTAATGTGTATTAACGGGAGATCTCCTCGAGCATTTTGCTCATCATTGACAATTTTTACAGTTCTTGCATGATGAGTTGTTAGCATTAAAGCTTACTAATTGCATATTTAGAAATAAGACCTTATATATATATAATGTTTTATGAACAATTTTTTATTATAAAAAAGTGCAAAGGTGACGGGGATGGGGAAGATCAAGTAAAGAATGACCAAGTATGAAAAGTGGTCGGACGAGTTTCAAAATAGGGTTACAGGGGATTCTCAGGAGAGGTGAGGGCCCGACGGTCAAATTGTATGTCTCAAAAAGTTTGACTGCAAAACATGTAAAACATAAGAGGGCATGATGGGGCAGTCCAGCAGTCGGTTTGTATATTTGCGGAATTCTGGGTGTTGTTTGTAGGTCGCGGAAAAATGGAAGGGAAATCTTGAGCCCGCTTGTCCAGAAAATAGTCAGTCGGACTCATTTTCGCTAATATATTGAAATTTTCAATAGATATCCCATTACTTGGAAATATATTTTCTCCATATATATCATAGAATTTCGGGTGTTGTTTGCAGGTTGCGGAACAATGCAAGGGAAATATTGACCTCTCCTGTCTGGGAAACCACAAGAATTTTTTTTGTAAGTATGGAATAGGGAAACGGTCGGTGGGACTCGTTTTCACTAATATATTGATATTTGTAATAGATATCTCATTACCTGGCGGGATATTTTCTACATGTTTCTGGACAAGTTGTGTAGGGACAATTAGTATGACTGTCTCCTTGAGGCATGGTGAGTTGTTAGCATTAAACCTCAGTTATTGTATACTTGGACAGAAGTGTGAAGGTGGCAGGCACAAGAAACATCGATTAGGAATTGGATATTTCGTGAACCAACCAACTTGACGATCCGCGAAAGAGATTCCAATAAATGGCCAAGTATGGAAAGCAGATGGACTATCTTCAAAATGGGGTGAAAATAGTTCCCCAGGAGAAGTGAGGACCTGACGGTCAAATTGTAGGTCTCAGAAATTTTGAGTGAAAACTGTGTAACGCAGAAGAGGGTATGATTTGGGAGTCTGGCAATAAATTTGTATATCACGGAAGTCCAGGTGTTGTTTGTAGGTCACAGAACATTGGAAGTGCAATCCAGAGCTTGCTTGCTCGGGAATCCGCGATCGAAAAGTGGCTAGGTATGGAATGGGGAAGCGGTCGGTTGGAATCACGATATAAAAGCACGAGTAAAAATGTGAACCTGTGAGTCCTCCAACCAGCACAGTTAAACATTTTCGGAAAAACGACTAAGTAACCAGAAAGAGATAGTAGAGGGGAAAAAGAAATGAGAATTTGGTTAAGTATAGAAGAGGGGAAAGAAGGGATAATATATTCAGATTTGTAATAGATATCCCATTTCCTGGAAATATCTTTTCTACATGTTTATAGAGAAGTTGTATTCTTATTGCATATACTTAGAAAGATGTGTGAAGGTGGCAGGCACAAGAAACAATGACTAGGAATTGGAAATTTCCTGAACATGCCAACCCGATGATCCACAAAAGAGATTCCAAGAAATGGCCAAGTGTGGAATGTGGTCGGACGAGCTTCAAAGTAGGGTGACAAGGGTCCCAAGGAGACGTGAGGCCCCGAAGGTCAAATTGTATGCATCAGAACATTTGAGTGCAAAATGTGTAACAAAAAAGAGGGGATGATGTCGGAGTCCTGAAGTCAATTTGTATATCGCGGAAGCCGGGGTGTTGTTTGTAGGTCACGGAACAATGGAAGTGCAACCCGCCTTTTTGGGAACCCGCAAGAGAAAATTTGGTAAGTATAGAATAGCGAAACGGTTGGTGGGAGTTGTTTTCGCTAATTTATTGATATTTGTAATAGATATCCCATTACCTGGCAGGATATTTTCTGCATGTTTCTGGACAAGTTGTGTAGGGACAATTAGTGTGATTGTCTCCTCGAGGCATGGTGAGATGTTAGCATTAAACCTCAGTTATTGCATACTTGAAAAGAAGTGCGAAGGTGGCAGGCACATAAAACAATGATTATGAATTGGATATTTCGTGAACCCGCCAACTCGATGATCCATGAAAGATATTCCAATAAATGGCCAAGTATGGAAAGTGGATAGACGAGCTTCAAAATGGGGTGACAATAGTTCCCCAAGAGACGTGAGGACCCGAAGATCAAATTTTAGGTCTCATAAATTTTGAGTGCAAACTATGTAACATGGAAGAGGGTATGATGTGGGAGTCTAGCAGTAAATTTGTATATCGCAGAAGTCTGGGTGTTGTTTGCAGGTCACAGAACAATGGAAGTGAAATCTAGATCCCGCCTGCCCAAGAATCCACAATAAAAAAAGTGGCTAGTTATGGAATGGGGAAGCGGTTGGTCGGAGTCACAATATAAAAGCACGAGTGTAAATGTGAACCCATGAGTCCACCAACCCGCGTAGTTAGACATTTTCAGAAAAACGACTAAGTAACCAGAAAGAGAAAGTAGAGGGGAAAAATAAATGAGAATTTGGTTAAGTATAGAAGAGGGGAAAGAAGGGATAATATATTCAAATCTGTAGAAGATATCCCATTTTCTGGAAATATCTTTTCTTAATGTTTCTGGAGAAGTTGTATACTTATTGCATATACTTGGAAAGAAGTGTGAAGGTGATGGACACAAGAAACAACGACTAGGAATTGGAAATTTCTTGAACCTGCCAACCCGACAATCCGCAAAAGAGATTCCAAGAAATGGCCAGGTGTGGAAAGCAACCAAACAAGCTTCAAATTATGGTGAGAAGGGTTCCCGAGGAGATGTGAGGCCCCAACGGTCAAATTGTGTGTATCAAAAATTTTGAGTGGGAGTTAGGAAGTGAATTTGTATATTGCAGAAGCTGGGTTGTTGTTTGCAAGTCACAGAACAATGGAAGTGCAATTTAGAGACCACCTGTGTGGGAACCCGTGATCGAAAAAGTGGCTAGGTATGGAAAGGGGAAGTGCTCGGTCAGAATCATGATATAAAAGCATGAATAAAAATGTGAAGTCGTGAGTCTGTTAACCTGCGCAACAAGACATTTTCGGAAAAACGATTAAGTAACCAGAAAGAGAAAGAACAGGGGAAAAATAAAGGGGAATTTGGTTAAGTATAGAAGAGGGAAAATAAGGGGATAAAAGAGTGGGAAAATAGAAAAGTTGAGGACAATTTTCGTAAGCGGGAATTGGTCTCAAACAATCCCCATTGTTGCAAAACCATCATTTTCTAGTCCAATATTTTATCCACTTACTCGTTTTCTATTGTGCTTGTACCATTAAAAAGGGTGTGAGAAAATTCTTTGTTGAAGATTTGTTTTTATTGCAACTTGTGGAAGTAATTGTGTTATTGATACATTCTTTAATGATTTTTGACATATTATCTTAAGTATTAAAGTTCTTGCATGATGGGTTGTTAGCATTAAATCTTAATAATTGCATATCTAGAAACAACAATGACGATCTTGAATTTTAATATTTTGGTTGATTTCATAGCCCCATTTGACTTCAGCCACCATAGATCTGGTTTTTTTTTTTGTTTATTTAATTCGCGAAGAAGAAATTTGGTAATTTCATTAATAAAGTAAAAAGTGCTCAAATAGAGGTCAGGGGATGGTCAACTGATAAAATTTTTCCTTTTGGAGTAAAGGAATCAAAGAAGCGAAAGGGAAATAATAAATTGTTTGATCAACAAGGATGAGATGAAAACGAAATTTCTAGGGTGGGGCCCCATCTGTCGCATTATGAATTAGTGTTGCTATGTTCTATCTGCATTACGAATATAATTGAATGTTGGTTTGAAACTCTTTGAAATTCATTTATGTTTCCATAGAATCCTGATGGGATCGACACAATGCATTGTCATATAATTGTTCAATGCTCCATATTAGATCAAATTACTTGAGTCAATACAATATTCAAGAACTACGCGACTATAGAACCATGCAATCGAGAAGAGGTGTTAAATCCAACAAAGAAGCAACAACCAAGATTCCAAGGATTTATTTTTAATAGTAAATCCATAAAAAAAAAATATTGGGCAATGTATATCTATCCATAGACATTGGATTAAGTTCTTTGCACCGAAGCATTGAACATATTTGTCATAAATAGAGGTACAGGAGCTACAAAAAAAAAAAACATGCATACAATTATGTGTTGTTCCTCTAGTGGGACAACATGTAGGAGCCATTGAGATGCTCTTCAACATGCATACAAAACTCATTACCATGATTTTTTAGGAATTCCTTGTAGTCTTCTCCTTGGAAGGTCAATGTTGGTTTTTGCAATCTCAATATCTTTCAGAAGACCTGTGGCGACAAAGAAATAGGAGAGTGGTTCCGCAGTGGAATAATTATTTGGCTTGAAGAAGGTGAAAAACACTCATGCTCCTGACATTGGCGACCTGGAGACATTACAAGGCACCACTAATTTGCACAAATAACATGGAAAAGGCCTTGGTGAGAGGAGTTTCCAATCTGCGTCCACCACTGCCAAGAGCACGACATCCCGCAACATCGCTCCAACATCCCACCCTAGTAAGAAAGCAACCCATAATTTTTCAAATGCAGGAGGACATAAGAACCCATCCTCGCAGTAAAATTGATAGTTCTCACAAGCTTCCCGTGAGGAAGAAGAGGAAAATTGTTGTAGGGCATGCAGAAGAGACAAAAACTGAAAGTGAGGAAACACCAAGAGACCACCTCCTCAGAGTCGAAGACTTCAGGGACATAGCCTACACAAGCAATTCGAGAGGTCAAATTAATTCATTATGGGGGAGAGGGGACCAAGAAACCCCCTCCTTACAGGCAAAGACCTCAGGGACACAGGATGCACAAGCAATTCGAGAGGCCCAAATTAGTCTGTTTTGGGTGGAAGGAGATGAGTAGTAGGAATATGCCTTGCACCCGTGGGAGTTCTGGTCCTCATCCCCTAAGATGTTAATTGTATATCCAGAGAACAAGAGAGTGGTCCCGCAATTGAATAATTATTTTCCTTGAAATATATCTCTAGCATCAAGAGACCATTTCCTTACAATGAAAGAATTCTGCCCAAAATGGACTAATTTGGGCCTCTAGAATTCCTACTCTCGAGCTGTAAAGCGACTATTGCGTTCAACGTCAGTTTATTTTATGAAACCCCTTTCTTTGGTCTTGTTAGAGATGCCATCGCCGAGATGGGAAGTGCCCCCCATTATGGTTGATTTCAATTTGGGTGCAGGAGTGGGAACAATGTCTACATTTCCATTATCCATCCTCGTATCACCATCCATCAAATCATCTTCTTCTAGATTGAAATCGACCGCATCAACCTCTGCGCCAACCATCAATGCAGGTGGGTGGGCTATCTGAGCAGGTGGAGTTGCCTTGGAATTATTTGGCTTGAAATATATCTCTGAGTGCACCAATACACCATCTCCTTTTTTGCTTCTAGGCGGAGGGAGATGAGTAGTAAGAATATGCCCTGGAACACTGGAACTTCTGGTCATCATGCCCGAAGGTGTTTACTGTATCTGGACATAAATGTTGTTGAATTGTTTCCATAAGTTAACAAGAATGTTTGTTTGATCCATATGATGTTTGAAATGAACATTCAGAAGGGATAATATAACCCTCCACAAATCTTGGTTTAATGCGTATCAATGGGATATCTCCTCGAGCCTTTCATTGATCAATGACAATCTCCATAGTTCGTGGGTAATGAGTTGCTACCATTAAACCTTACTAATTTCATATTTAGAAAAAAGTGTGAAGGTGGCGGTGGCGATGAAGAGCGATTGAGGATTAGAAATTTCGTGAAGTCGCCAAATTTGACATGAAGGATCTTGGTGCTGCTAACTTCATTATGGGAATGGAGATTAAAAGATATCGTGCAAACAAGAAACTCTGGTTGAATCAAAGAAAATATGTTGAGACGATATTGCATAGGTTTAATATGCATGGAAGTAAACCGGTCAAGGTTCCTATTCCTATAGGTGTAAAGTTATCTACAGATCAATGTCCCAAGACACAGGAAGAAGAAGAGGACATGTCCCATGTTCCATATGCTAGTGTAGTTGGCAGTTTGATGTATGCAATGGTTTGTACCAGACCGGACATTGCACATGCAGTGGGAGTTTTGAGCAGGTATATGTCAAAACTAGGGAAGGAGCATTGGACAACAGTAAAGAGGGTCTTTAGGTATCTTCGTGGTTCCACCAGTTATGGATTGTGCTACCAAGGAAGACCGGGATTAAACAGAGTGGTGGACATACATGGCTTTGTTGATGCAGACTGGGCTGGAGATCTAGATCGCAGAAGATCTACAAGTGGGTATGTGTTTAACCTATTTGGAGGAGCAATTAGTTGGATCAGCAAAAAACATGTTGTAGTAGCACTCTCAACTACATAAGTTGAATACATGGCAGCCACTCATGCAATCAAGGAAGCAGTATGGTTACAAGGATTGTGTTCAGGTATTGGGTTGGTACAACAAGTAGTGAGATTAGATTGTGACAGTCAGAGTGCAATATTCCTGGCAAAGAACCCAACTTATCATTCGAAGACAAAGCATATTGATGTTCAGTATCACTTTGTGAGAGACAAGGTTGAGGAAAAGAAGGTGTTACTGGAAAAGTTTGACTCTTTGAAGAATGTTGCAGATTCATTGACAAAGTCTATGAGCACATAAAATTTCTCCTGGTATAGAGTAGTAATGGGCATTGTTGCCCTGGATTGTTGATTATATAATCCCCTAGACCCCTGGATGCAAAGAAAACAACAAGTGGGAGAATGTTGGGCATGTGTTATATTCTTTGCATGTGTGTGTGTGGGCGCGTCAGATACAACAACTGTGTCTGGCGGTTATTGCTATTTTTAGCGGATTTTGCTATTTTTAGTGGTTTTGTAAATTAATTCTGGATTAAGGGATTAAGGTTTTGGTACCTAAAAACATTGTATATATTGTATGGTGAATGGTGAAATTCGATATAATGAATATAAGAAAGATTTTCCCGGCTGAGGGTTTCCAGTATAAAATCTTTGTGTACTCTGTTTATGAGGCATTGATTAATTTATGTCTTGCTTAAGAATCTATATGCATTGCTTTACTTCGCAGGTTTAAAACTTACAACAATGATGTATTTTGGCGATCAATTTGTATATTGCGGAATTTTGGGTGATGTTTGTAGGTCGCGGAACAATGGAAGCACAATGTTGAGCAATCCTAGTTGGGAACCAGTGATGGAAATAGTGGCCAAGTATGTAATGGGAAAGTAGTTGGTCAGACTCGTGATATAAAAACATGAGACATACTCGGAACAAGGCATATTGATGGGCTTGAAAACAGGGCCACAATTTCTACTCAGGAGATGTGAGGGCCCGATGGTCAAATTGTATGTATCCCAACTTTTGATTGCAAAATGTGTAACACGGAACATGGGACAATGACGAACTTCAGCTGTTAATTTGTATATTTTGGAACTTCGGGTGTTGTATATAAAAGGATGATACATTCGAAAAAATGATTAAGTAACTAGAAAGGGAAAGTAAAGGAGAAAAAGAAAGGGGAATTTCATTGTCAATTTGTAGATCAGGGAAGTTCAGGTGTTGTTTGCAGGGGGCGGAACAATGGAAACGCAATGTTGAACCCGCCTAATCGAGAACCCACGATCCAAAAATTTTGTTGAATATGGAACGGGGAAGCGGTCGATCGAACTCGTGATATAAAAACATCAGTGGAAATCTGAACACATGAATCCACCAACCCACACACCTAGACATTTTTTGAAAAATGACTAAGTAACCAGAAAGGGAAAGCAGAGGGCAAAAATAAAGGGGATGACAATTTTTGGAAGTGGGAATTGGTGTAAGAAAGCGCCATTGATGGTCTTAATAGTAACTATGAAGTGCATTAAATAGGTGAACATGCTTTTCAATCAAGGAATAGATAAAGCGAGCCATGCTTATAGTTTCCAGGATTTGTTTGCATAAGAGAAGCATCAAAAAGCCACAGGAAAATCAAATTTGGGATGTTTAAGTAAAATTATTGTACTATCAACTTCACCGTAAGTATAAAAACGACGAATTTTAATTTTAATATTGTGTGGTTGATATGATAGTTCCATTGGACTTCAAATAGTATATATCCATTTATTTCAAAAATTTTATGAAGATGAATTTTGGTAAGTTCATCGATCAAGTAAAAGTGCTAAAACGAGCCACATACCACATTTTCATCAGAGAGATTATATTAAAAGTCAAATCAGGTCTTGTATATTCTTTAAGATCATAGAAAAACCACCAAGATTCTGAATGTGTCATTAATTATCCAGAAAGAAACATACAACCAAGAGCCAAGTAAACACCAAATGTATTGAAAGTCTAGGCACAAGGCAATGCATGAACATAGAAAGCACCAAGTGAGATCACACAAGGGTCCATAGAGCAGTACACATAGACCTATGCATCAAACAATTTGATATAAAAAAAAATACATGTGGCATTGGTTTTCTCTTACATGTGGTATATGTTCCCATGAGAAAATAATCGGGCCCATGAGAACCTTGAACCATAGCAGGAAAGAACATGAACAAAAGTATTCCAAACACAAGACAACACAAAACCAATGGAGATTCGACATTGTATCCCAGATATAACCAAACCACCAAATGGGGAACAAGAAACTTGTCGATTACCATTTTACCATGAAGCAAGATCACTATGGACATTTTCCTCTGATAGTGCCATGTTCTATCACTACCAGTTTTAACAATGCCAAATTTCTAATATTATTGGAAATGCTTGATGGTTCCATTCAGAGGAGCAAGCCATTTCGATGGTTCAAAGGATGGACCTGATTTATTCATAGTTGGATACTTTGTATGGGGTTTGTCCTCATGCTTCCCATTTTTGGACTGAACAATCTTATGCACTTCCTGTTCAATTTTCCATGGCACTACAAAATTCTATTCATATCAGAATTGGGTGGCATGGAAAGATACACATGATATTTTTTCATTTCCTGCCAACGCTTGATATGAATTTTATTTTTTTTCAACCGATATGGAGTATTTCATTGTCCTCATTTAAGGTAAATTTGCTATGGACCTGAAATTCGCGTAGCATGTAGACACTGTTTGCATTTTTCTATAGGTATAATTCATATGGAAATTATGCTAACCCAGGAAGCACATCTTGTAACAGAGGCTATCTAATTATTATACAATGTACGGTTATGTTGGCGATGGTTCAGATGGAAACATTGAGGCAATGTCTATATATGTAAGGGAATTTTTTACTACATCGTAGACAATCAATTGTACCATCATTTATGAAAGCAGAGGCAGAAGCATGAGAGTTTCATTTGGAACATATAGGCTCGAAGGGGGTTGAGTACACATTCACTGCAACCAAAACACCCTCTACCTGGGCATGTGAGCATAACAATTAATATATTGAACAATATAATATACAATTGCACAACAAAAACAAGTTGCAGAAAATTGGTGAAGGCAATTTGTATGAGCAAAGTGAGGATGAAATTGTAGATGTATACACACAACAATTGTTGAGATAGTTAGTTTCTTGAGATCCTGTACTATGTTTGTGCGCAATTCTGTTACAAATGTTGCTTGGGTTGTGCGAAAGATCCTTTATTTAACATATCTTTTCTTTGTAATATTTTTGAAGAGCATAAGTGGAAATTTCCCTTTATGCAATTGTTGTTCCATTGAGGAAAACAAATTTGAATAGATGTCGAACAATTGCAACTGCAACATGGAACAATGCAATAGTTGTGTAATATAACTGAGATACATGGGCATGTGAAAGTAACGGACAAAACTGGATATGAAGAACGATACCATTGCCGTGTCGTTGTCCGACTCTCCATCTTTTATATGGAGAATGTGTTGTGAGACAAGTTTTCTCATGAGTGTGATAGCTGCACCAATGGTTTTGATTGGGTAAGTGTTGTTTCTCTGTGCAAGTTGGTTGATTGTTGTGTCCGGTACGAAACGATATTATGAACAAATCGTGCGAATTTTTTTCACAATACTTGTTTCATTGAGCGATATAATCCTATCACAATCACCATGGTCATATACTGTTTTGGGAAATATATTAAAATTTGTAATGGATATCCCATTACCTGGAAATATCTTTTCTGCATGTTTCTAGACAACTTGTGCAGGGATAGTCAGTGTGATTTTCATCAGGGATTCATTGTCTGTCATGTCAGCACACATAATGGATCTATTTTTGTTTTCCTTGTCCAAATAGGTTCTATAGATGACCATTATGTCCCTGATGAACACTTGTCCAGTTCGGCAGTTTTTCAATCCCTCTATTGATAGTATTTTGGGTGTTATAAGTTTAGACCTGGTGACATTTTTTGAATAGGAAATGTAATGTGAATGGTAGTCTACATTATATTTTTGTTTTCTTTTTTCCTGGCATAAATGTACAAGTAGACACACAACTTGGATGAAGTATGGAGGCCATAGTTTTGAAACCAGACCTCCTAGTCCGTGGAACTTGCGCTATGTTCAACGTCTCACTTGCGCTCGTTGATACTTCTTGTGAACTGCAAAGTATGTGTTGTAGATGACATCAACATATTTATCATGGCATAGAATAATAAATAGCTCATGATATTTTTTTGGTAAACATATGAGGAACACAATGTATGAATCTTTACCTTTGACCTTGTCGTTCTGTTGATGTTTGCGATGATTGATTGCTCATGGCCATGTCACTAGTCCAACTGTTTCTGATGAAAACATGTGTAGATGAACATCAGAAGGAATAAATAAGAATATGCATTGTATATTGTCCATAATTGTTCTGAATGTCACATGCAGGGTCGAAGGAGATGCAATACGAAATAGGGTGTCAAGGGATACTCAGGAAACATGAGGACCCGACGATCAAATTGTATGCCTAGGATTTTTTGACTGCAAAAATGTGTAACATGGAATGGGGCATGATGGGGGGGTACAACGACCAATTTGTATATCATGGAACCTCTGAAGCTAGAGGCGCAATCTTGAACCCGCAATCGAAAAAGTGGCTAAGTATGGAATGAGGAAACCGTCGGTCGAAGACGTGATATAGAAACATGAGTATAAATGTGAACCCGTGAGTCTGCCAACCCGCGCACCTAGAAATTTTTGGAAAGACGACTAAGAAAAGAAACCAGAAAGAGAAAGTAGAGGAGAAAAATAAAGGGGAATTCAGTTAAGTCTAGAAGAGGGAAAAAAAAGGATAATAGAAAGTGGGAAAATAGAAATGGGGAGGGAAATGTTTGGAAGTGGGAAGTCTCAACAAAGGCCCATTGTTTCCAAATCATCGTTTTCTAGTCCAATATTATTTACACCCACCAGTTTTGTGTGTTTGATTTACTATCACAGTTGGTATAACTTTTCGAAGATTGTACTTCAGCCCCCTCTATTGTGGCATATACGAATTCATCTTCCGATCCAACTAATCTTTTTCTTTCAATGTAGCAACACATAAAATACAGTGGACATGAAGGTAAGTTAGTATGTAGAAAGACATGTAAAAAAGGAAATACAGTTCTATTTATTTCAATGTAGCAGCAAAGAGAATACAATTCACATGAGGATAAGTTACTATGTAGGAAGATATGTAGTATCTACATATAGTAAATTAGGTGCAAAGTAGTAGAACAAGTAGAACAAATATACAAACAATAAATTAAATACTAAACAATGGAATATGAAATAAGAGTAGAAGCATGCACCTTTGTATCTCCTCTTCTACATTTGCGGCAAAGAGTCCCTCGTCTTCTCCAGTTATTCTGTTTGTTTAAATGTAGCAATGCATAAAAATACAATGGACATGAAGGTAAGTTGGTATGCAGGAAGACATGTAAAAACATAAATAGAGTTCGATTTATTTCAATGTACCAGCACAAAGAATACAATTGACATTAAGATAAGTTATTATGTAGGAAGATATGCAATATCTACATACAATAAATTAGGTGCAAAGCAGTAGAATACATATACAAAGAATAAATGAAATACAAAATAATGGAATATGAAATAAGAGTACAAGCATGCACCTTTGTATCTCCTCTTCTACATTTGCGGTAAAGACTCCTTTGTCTTCTCCAGTTATTTTRTTTGTTTCAATGTGGGAACACACAAAATACAATGAACATGAATGGAAGCTGGTATGCAAGGGAGAGCAAGTAATATGTACATACAGTAAATGAGAATCAAAGGAATAGAATAAAAGAGAGTTAGAAACATGAACCTTTTCTTTTCTTGATCCATGGTTGTAATTATATAGAATTTTTCCTGTCCAAAATATATTACAAGCCAGAAAATATTAAGAAATTGCATGGTCATAGATGGATGATTTTGGTTTTGTGCAACAAAGTATCCATATATGCTTTGAGACATGGAAATATAATTTTGCAATATCTTTGATGTATATCTCATATTTCAAGTGCAAGACAAATTGTATCATGGTTAGACCCGTTTGTGTACAGGATAAAGAGGTTGTATTGTGATATGGGCACATTTCACCATATATGGTTAATAAATGTGTTTTGCACATGTTTTATCTTAACCAAAAGAAAGCAGACATTGTAATTGCACATGTAGTTGTCCAATTATTTGTTATGCCACTATTTTGTAGCATGTCAACACTGAAGTATACTAGAATGATAATGGTTTCGTCCAAATGTAAATGGTGTGATGCATTTGAGAACACATTCATTATGTTAGCAATGTTGCACGAGAAGCAGCATAGAAACTGAATATTACAATTTGAAATCCACGGAACACCACTCTTGTTAGCACCATCTTAGTATATTTTTCTTCTACAAGAACATTTTTCAAAGGCATGTAGGTATGGTTTAGAGTTAGGATAAAAAATTGGAGCAAAATTTAAGAGAAAGATGGAAAGATATGCCAATTTTGTGCAATTTTATTACAACCTAAGCACGGTTATATCATACCTAGCCCTTCTACACCTACATGCAATTTTTTTCTACAAGAACATCCTACAAAGGCAACAAGATTGACATCATATTTTTCATTCGAAAGAGACGGGTTTGACTCCCGTACGGGATAGGCAGACAGAGGATATGCGTTAGATCTCAACTTCGCCAGACACGACAAAGGGCCAGAATTTTCAATGCTAGAAAAAATGACAGTCGAAGTTGTGCACACATCACTGGCATGGACATGGTGCAGAGTCTCGAGAAAAAATGGGAGAAAAATTGAAGAGCAGGAGAAAAAGATATGTTAGCCTCTATGCAAAGTCTGCAGGACAAGAACAATGAATAAATACTTAAACATTCTTACTTGCAAAATGAAAACAACGAATAGTAAACAACAAACACGAATGAAAGTATACTATTGAAACTTACTCGTTAATGATGAACAACAAAACCGCAGGTCCACTTGCAGGTGCAGGGCCTGAACACCGCAAAGTGCAAAAAAATATCTCCAACTGCCAGCGCAGGACCTGAACACCGCAAAGTGAAAAAAAATAGATCCAACTATTGGTGCAAGACCCCAACCTTGCAAAGACGAAGCAAACGCAAGAAAACAATAAGCAACAAATGAGAGAGAAAACACGAACATGCCAAATTACAGTCGCAGGACCTCAAACTCGCAAACTTGAACCAAACAACAACAAGCATCAACCGATGAACCAACGAACAAGCGAAAAAGAAACAACCACTGAACCAGTAAACAACATATGTATCTTCAATGATTACCAAATTGCATCCCAAACACATAAGAAATCTGAAACATATGACGACCATGCGAGTAGAAATAATCAAATAATTCTTACTTGCAAACTGAAAACGGTAAACAACAAAGAACAAATACAAATGAAATTATGGCATCAAAACTTACTCCACAACGATGAATGACAGAAGCGCGGTTCAAATTGTGGGTGCAAAACTTGAACCCCGCAAAGTAAAAAAAACATCTCCAACTACGGATGTAGGACCCCAACCCTGCAAAGTTGAAGCAAACAAAAGCAAGCAACAAGCACCAACAGACCCAACCGGATGTGCAGGTCCTCAACCTTGCAAAGTTGAACCAAACAACAACAAGTAGCAACCGACAAACCAATGAACAAGAAGCAACCACCAAACCAGTAAACATTATATGTATCTTCAACGATGACCAAATTGCATTCCAAGCATAGAAGAAGTATGAAACATACGATGGATATGCAACTAGCCGTGGACAACAATATTGTCCAAATTCACTGCAACATTGTATGAAAAAATTCGAGGAAAAATGTGCTGTGAGAAGCCTATTTAGGTAAACATTTAAGGCTGTCAGGTTGTTTAAGGGCCTCACAGTATGCAAACATTTAAGTTGTCGGGCATGTTTAAGGACCTCGCGCTATGTAAACATTTAAGTTGTTAGTCCTATTCAAGTACCTCAAAAAGAGTGTCAATGCTCTAAACCTTTGGTATGTAAACATTTCAATACAAATAGAAATAATAAAAACATTAAAAAACAACGTCGATGCTTAGAACTTTCGGTATGTAAACATTTCAGTAAAAATGTAATAAAAATTAAAAAAGAGCGTCTAAGCTCAAAACTTTGGATATATAAACATTTAAAACATTGGGAACAACAAATTTGGCAATAAGACCTCCAATATATTCTCCAATGAGACGATGACATATAAGGTTTTTTTTATTACACAAAAAATATTGTTTTTATTTCTATAGTTCGAACAATACAGATGATGCAAACATTTATAGTTAAAGGACATATTAATATGAAGTCAACAAATTATCAATCACTATAGTCCCTCTATGCCTTTGACAGGGACTAATAAGTAATCTTTTCATAGCAATAATTTGAATAATAAAACATTTTTTTTTAAAGAGATCTTGTTATATCTGTCCAAAGTATTGTAATTAGTTTAAAGTGAAACATTTTTTGATTTTAATTAGTTTGTATTAAATAACAATAATTTTATAAAATTACCCTCTTGGTGTAGAATAGTGGGTGATGGAGTGTACTTTCAAGGCACCTGAAAATTAAATATTATTTTTTAAAGTTTGAAAATATAATTTTTTATATAATGATTTGTTGGTATTCTTGATAAGACTATTTTTTTTTATGTTTTTTTATATAATTTTCAAATATAAAACTTAATTTTAAAAAATTAAAAATAAAATGTTGTCATATTTCCTTATGATTAAATATAATACAAATTTAACAATTAATACCACTGCTCACAACAACAGAAAACATTGTTGACCTTAATACCCCTTGCCAAACCACTTAACAACAACAATCGATAAGCACCATGTACAAGCCCAATCATCGGTAGACTTCTTCATGGTGTTCCATGAATCAATCCATACCAACATCAACCCATCCATGCATCACACACATGTTTGCATCAACCCTGCGAGTTTTATGTCCAACCACGTAGTGACTTAATGGGTATTAATGATTCTGACTGATACATCCTCCCGAAACTCCACTTAATCTTCCAACAACCTCCTTCTACTAGATTCTATTAATCCATGCTACATTAGCATGTTCCACTTTCAAGTTATGCATGGTTGTAACATACCCAACAACCACCAAGGTCAGGCCACGCTACTTCATAAACACACTTCAAAACTAAATTTAAATTCATATAACATTTAATTAATAAAGAATCATGAAAGACTCACATGCAATAATCAAGATTCATGCTACAAAATAAAAGAAATGAACAATATGTCATGCACGAAAATAACCAACAAGCATGCATATTATAAAAAACAGATCTCAAGATAATAATTAATACATAATGGAAACAAATATACAAGCATAGAAACACATGAGAGAGAGCATGTATCTTTAAAAAAATCAATCGCCAACTGGTTGCAAACCAAGGACGGTCCACCCAACCATAGACGTTGGTGTTCCAAGTCTAAACAATAAATCACCCCCAAGCCAAGGCTATGAATCCATAAGGATGGGTTCTAGAGTGAGACTCGGATTCCCAACAAGTCAACACTCAAGCTCTCATAAGTTTCTCAACACACAACAATCCAAAGAACACCATCTCTCTTCTTTGCAGCTTGCACCACCCAAAGACAATGAACCCCTTTCATTGCCACGTAGTCCCTCAGGTTGTCCACCTCTTTCCAGGGCTCCAGTGCATCTGGTCAAGAATATCCATGTCAGTACTCTCAAGATTTGCAGTTGTGAGAAATTTTTAGCACATGCCAATTCACCTCAAGCATGTAGACACCATTTCATGGCTGGAATACACCAACAATCACTACAACTAGCCAACAATGGATTATTTCCTCAACAATTCATCCCCATGTCCCAACCAAGAACAAGAATGTATGAAGACTAATGAATGAGAAGCAATGAATGAAGAACCAAATGAAAAGTGAACAATGAAAATGAGTGAACCCCCAAACAACCCATAAGAGGTGTTTATATAATTACATGAAATCAAGAACCACGTGGCCTTTCCCAAGAATCTCATGTAACCACTTTTCTCAATTACAACCAAGATGGGTAAATAAAATATAATAAAAATACTTAGCCCCTTAAGCCCCCTCTTTCATGGAATCATATTCCCCTATAACTCTTTTCTTTGTTCATTTGGAAACCAACGTTGTATTTTATTATTAATAATGATCAAAACATTACATTTCCTAAGCATTCTGACTCGTTTTAATTGTTTGGGCACTTTGGTCTTTGATAAAGTAAACAAAATATATTATTTAATCCGGGGACTAAAAATCAAGGTATTACATTCCCCTCCCCCTTATTTTGGCACTGTCCTCGGTGCATATACAAAAAAAATCAAAATTTCAAAATTATTCAAAAAGTTGTGGGTACTCTGCATGCAAGGAATATTCATGCTCCCAAGTAGCATCTTTAGGACCATAGAAATTCCACTGAAATTTTACTAGTTCTATGACTTGATTCCAAATCATTTTGACTTTATGTCCAATATGCACACCGACTAGACTTGGAAGTCTCATTATGTCTCCACCTGAGTCAAATTCCAATCAATAACATGGTTAGGATCATGTACATGCTTTTTCAGCAAAGAGACATGAAATACATTATCCACATTCATGGAAGCTGACAATGCAAGCATGTATGCAACTGGCCCTATTCTATCCAAATCTCAAATGGATCATAGAATCTAACTTGTATATTTGTACAACTACCAAAGTTCAATGAGCTCTTCTTGGGATTTCACTTTCAAAATCACATGCTCTCCCACTTTAAATTATCTAGTTGTCCTATTCTTATTTGCATAAATCTTCTATTTATCTTGTTTTGCCTTCAAATTCTGCTTAATTTTAACCATATAGTCTCCCATATCCTTGAGCAATTCTGGCCCAAGTACTACTCTGTCGACTGGGTTGTTCCAACTCACTGGAGTATTGCATTTTCTACCATACAAAGCTTCAAATGGGATCATCTTCAATGAATCTTGATACCCATTATTATAGGAAAACTCAACAAAATGCAAGTAATATTCCCACTTAGATGTCTTATCCATCACATACATTCTCAACATGTATTCAATCACTTGGTTGATTCTCTTTGTCTGCCCATCTAACTGTGGATGACATGTTGTGTTAAAGTTCATATTTGTACCAAATCCTTTAAATAATCCTCTCTATAAATTCAAAGTAAACTTTATATCTTTGTTTGAGACAATTTCCTTAGGTATTCCATGCAACCTAGAAATTTCTCTCATGTAAATTTTTTCAATATTAGTTGTTGTATGTGATCCAGATGGATGTCGATGGCCTCCCACCTATTCCAACTAGTTCATTTTGGTAGTTTTTCCTTAGTTTTTGAGTCCTTGACTTGTAGGGCCATTTTTAGGCCCTAAACAATGTTTTTTAGGGTTCACCACCTTTCCAACGGGCTATCGTGCGCCTAAAACGAAGATCGTATGCAAAAGTTACGAACCCAGGAAGTTGATGTACTAACTTACTCAAACAGGGCCCACATGAATTTTGGCACGTCATCTCCCAGGGTTAGGTTTTTTGGATGTCTAGGGTTTTTGACATTCCTGTTTATTGTAAAAAGGAATTCAGAGCCTCATTGTAATCCTCTTCTTGCGAATGAGCGCAACCGTCACATCTCCTCTCAGAGATAAGCCACCACCATTCTGGCAAGCTTGTTTCCGCTGCATTTTACAATTTCATCTTATTTCCTTATTGAATAGAAACCAATTTTATTGTATATTTGTTGTTCTGTGTTAAAGCATATTTTTATAATAATTTGTATTCATTTTGTTTTGCAAATATATTATGGACTAGTGGTATCAGAGTGGTTTTCTCCTTGTCGTTCTTAATGCATGTCCCCAATGAGGTCAGGGTACAAAGAATTGGGTCTTGAGCTTGTTTCTCTTGAGGAAAAAAGCCCTCGCATGCCCAAATGACCTCTCATGGTAGAAGAAAATAAATAATATGGGACAAGAGATTCCTTCAAAATGTTGCTCGAGGAATCTCTCACACAATAGAGGAACGAGATGATGGATAGTTTTGTGCAAATCCTTCGGTGACTACCAACATGCGATGCATATTCCTCAAATGGAGGCGCCACCCCCTTCAAGGTACAAATCAACTTAGATATTCCTATATTTGAAGGTCAGATAGACACAGATGTAGTAGAAAAATGGTTGAATCTGCTAGAAGGGTATTTCTCTGTCCATAACTTGTTGAATAGAGAAAATATTACTTTTGTGCTCCTTAAAGTTGTCCCCCATGTCAAAGATTGGTGGGAAACTTTTTTTGAGAAAAAGGAAACAGAGGAACCCTCATTATTTATAGGCATGGTCACTTGGGATTCCTTCAGGGATGATATTAAGGAACAATACTACCATGTTGGAAGTTATGACGACCTGTACACAAAATGGACCACGTTACCGTAGGAAAGAGACCAAGCAGTGCTCGAGTTCACAAATATATTCCATACCTTGCGCACCAATATGGGTATCAAATATTCTGAGCGACATATGGTGCTCAAGTATCACGGTGGTTTGCATAGATACATCCAGGCCGAAATGGATTTTTTGGACATCTCATCCTTCAGTGCGACCTATCAATATGTCATCAAAATCGAGTAGAAGCTCAAACAAAAGACGTGACAATTTGGTCCTGGGAACCCTTCACAACAAAAGCCAGGAAAGGGCGGCCCCAACCTGCAGAACAAAGGACAGATAAAAGACGGACAACCTCAGGAAAACCAATCTAGGCCACAAGCAAAGAAGGACACCAGAAAGACAAAGAAAGATACCAGGAAGTAGTGTGACTTCCATAAGAGCCCCTGGAATAACATTGTTGATTGTCACTCAAATCAGTCGTTGGTGGCTGAGGTGAAAGCCTCTGAATTAGAAGCATGTTTTGACTCTTAGTCAAAACCATAAAGGGGGAGACAAATCATAGACACAAAACCCAATGCTACCATTGCTACCACCAAGCTCCAACTCGGTGAACTAGACAAGCCAGAAGAAGGCGAGCATCTTTTTCATTCAAAGATGTGGGTGAAGGGTACTCTGTTGCACTTCATCATTGATAGAGGTATCCAAAACAACCTCATCTCAACATAGGTTGTCAAGCGACTCACCCTACCAAAAACAACACACCTGCAACCCTACACCATCAGATGGCTCTGCCATGGAAGCAACATCTGCGTCAACCAACAATGTCGCTTGTCATATGGCATCGAGCCCTTCAAAGACAAGGTATTGTGTGATGTTTCCCCTCTCGAAGTTTGTAATGTTCTTTTGGGCCAACTATATTTATGGAAACATCATATTGTATATAATTCCAGGCCTCACAGTGTTATTATTACTTTGAACAAGAAATTGTACAAGATACTCAAGGCAGTACCACCCAGTGCTATTTCCTTGATCTTTGCCAAGAAATGTAGAAAGGTAATCTCTCAAACAAGAAAGTTTGTCTTCTTCGTGATTCTCTCTAAGAATGAGCGAAAGATCGCAACCATATCCAGTGACTCTGTGACCGACCTCTCCACACAGTAGAATCAAGTGGATAAGTTCGTGGAAGAATACTCAAATATCTTCTTCTCACCTACCAGGGTACCTCTTCAATGTCAGGTCAAGCACCCCATTGATTTGACCCACGGCGCACTGCTTCCAAATGGGCCAGTCTACCACCGCTCTTTGTTAGATAATGAGGAGATCAAGTGGTAGATCCAAGAGCTACTCCATAAGGGGCACATCTGTCTCAGCTCATCACCTTGCGAGAGCTCAATCGTGCTAGTATAGAATAAATATGGAACCTAGCGTCTCGACATTGATTATCGGGCCCTAAATAAAATCACATTCAGAAACCAGTACCCAATTCCTCAAATCGAAGACCTCCTTGATCAGCTCATGGGGGCCAAATACTTTAGTAATATTGATATGAAGTCTGGCTACCACCAGGTCTCGATATAACAAACAGATGTATGGAAGACTGCCTTCAAAGGAAGGTCTTTTTGAATGGTTGGTCATGCCCTTTGGTTTGACAAATGCTCCAGCCACTTTCATGAGGATGATGGACGATATCTTGCGACCATTCACCAATAATTTTGTAGTGGTGTATCTGGATGAAATCCTCATTTACAGCAAGACTTGGGAAGAACACTTGCAACATATTCAACAGGTTTTGCACACCCTGCGACAACACCAACTCTACGCCAACTTGGAAAAATGCTCCTTCAACATGGATAAAGTTCATTACCTGGGATACATCCTTGATCAGCATGGCGTACATGTGGATCCATCCAAAATCCAAGTCATCTATGACTGGACAGACCCAACCACACTCACTAAGCTTCAGAGCTTATTGGGCCTTGCCAATTTCTACCGCAGGTTCGTGTTGGGATTATCCCATATTGCATGGGCCCTCAGACAAGTAACCACGGGTGGTGTTAAGGATAAATTTGTGTGGGGTCAGTACCAACAATAAGCATTTGATGATTTGAAGCAACACTTGTTCTCATCCCCAATACTTTCACTACCGGACCAACAACATCCCTTTGATATCGAGACAGATGCTTCAGACTATGTTGTAGGTTTCATTCTCACTCAGCACGGCCACCCTGTGGCCTATCATAGCGAGACATTATCAGATGTTGTCCATAAGTACCCTACTTACGACAAAGAAATGTACTCCATTGTGCAAGCCTCTTGCCAGTGGCGACATTACATTATTGGGAAGGAGACAATCATCCACACTAATCATAAGACACTGCAGTTCATGCATACATAAGGAAAATTGCAGAATGATCGCCATCAAAAGTGTTCCATGTACTTACAACAATTCCACCTCAACATCAAGTATAAAATGGGAAGAACCAATTGCATTGTTGATTGCCTCAACAAACCGCCAGTCCTGACACTCACCACGGTGCTAGAATTTTGTGGCCATGAGACCTATCGATGGCCCCAACTCTATGAAATAGACCCATACTTCGCCACCACCTACCAAATGTTGGGCGCAAACGTAGTTTTCACTAATTTCCATCTTCAGGATGAGTTGTTGTGTCATCTGGGCGATATCTGCATTCCATTAAGTGGGTGAACGAAGTTGATATGGTAAGCCCACTACAATCGAGTGGCAGGACACTTCGGTGTCTAAAAGACAATGGCAATGCTGTAGAAAAATTCCTACTGGCTGAAAATTCGACAGGAGGTCAACAAGTATATTAGGTTATGCACTTCCTACACAATTTCCAAACCAACCACTAAGAAACAAGGCCTATACACCCCTCTTCCTACTCTTGATAGGCCATGGGAATCCATCTCAATGGACTACATGTCGGGCCTCCCGTCCACCAAGAGGGGAAATGATTGTATTTTTGTGGTTGTGGACCACTTTTCTAAGATGGAAATTATGTCCACCTACAAGAAGAGCATCATAACAGAGGCCCCTTCCAAGCTCTTCTTTGAACGAGTCTGGGTACATTTTGGAATCCCACAAACCATTGACTTAGATCAGGACAATCAATTTCTCGTCACATTCTGGTCAAGACTCTGGCCAGTGTTGGACACCAAGATCACCAAATGCATGACCCTCCACCCCCAGATAGATGGCCAAACCAAGGTCGTAAATCGAATTATCGTGCATATCCCGCGCGTGTATAATTCCAAGCACCCTCGCATATGGGATGAGAGTCTCCCCTATGTTCAACATAGCTACCACCGAGCCCTTCATAGCTCAACTGGCCACAACCCCTTTCAGGTGGAGTTGGGATTCCAACCATTGGGTCTCATAGATTTTGCACTGCCCCTTGCAGTCACCTTGACCGACTCATCTCCTACTCCAACTAAAGTTGAAAAAGCCACTCATTTTATTGAGAAGATCCAACACATCCTCCAACAGGTTCAATATATCCTACAGAAGTCCAATGAGAAGTAAAAACATCGCCATGATCAACATCAGGTGTCACATAAGTTTCAGGTGGGCGAAAAAGTTTGGTTGCACTTGCAGAAAGAGCATCTTACACGAACTGATCAGAAGCTTTACCAAATCCATTATGGGTAGTACACCATCACCAAGGTTTTGGGTGATAATGCTTCTAAGCTCAACATTCCTCCTTTCCTTGGCTTGCACCTAGTGTTCAACATGGATATCCTTCGACCGTATTTCCCACCATTATTGGACACCTCGGCGATAACAGAACAACTGACACCAACATAGTTCAACCTGACTACATACAACAGGCATGCAATCATCATATTGTGGACAAATAGATCAAGGGCACTCGCCAACAAAGGATCCAACTTTATCGAGTTGTCAAAGCATGGCAATTCTTGCACTAAGGCAAGTGGCTCACCCGGGGCCAAATTCAACATAAATTTCTTTATCTGATGGGGGAACTCAATTTAATGGAAACCATTTCTTTCTAAGAGGGGAGGATTGATCCAGATGGATTTCAGTGGCCTCCCACCTATTCCAACTGGCTCATTTTGGCATTTTTCCAGTTTGGCAGTTGTTTCCCTAGTTTTCAGGTCCCTGACTTGCGGGGTTGTTTTGAGGCCCTAAAAAATATTTTTAAGGGCTTTCCATAGTCCTTGGATAGACCTTTCCAATGGGCTATCGTGCGCCTAAAACAAAGATCGTATGCAAAAGTTGCGACCTTGGGAAGCTTATGTACTGACTTACCCAAACGGGGCCCACATGACTTTTGGCGCTTCATCTCCTAGGGTTAGGTTTTTTGGATGTCTAGGGTTTTTGACATTCATGTTTATTGTAAAAATTCCTTCAGAGACTCATTGTAATCATATTCTCGCGAATGAGCACAGTCATCACATCTCTTCTCAAAGATAAGCCGCCACCATTCTAGCAAGCTTGTTTTTGCTGCATTTTACAATTTCAACTTATTTCCTTATTGAATAGAAATCGGTTTTATTGTATATCTGTTATTCTGTGTTAAAGCATATTTTGATAATAATCGGTATTCATTTCATTTTGAAAATATATTATGGATTCGTATGAGTCATGTTTACAGGAATAAAATGTGCATCATTTGTCAATTTATCAACCACTACCATTATTGAATCATGTTGTCTCGTTGTCCTGGGAAATTTAGTGATAAAATCAATGGTTACCAGTTCCTATTTATTCTCTAGAATTGGTAATGGTTGTAGAAAACCTGTTGGTTGTCTATGATAATCCTTCACTCTCTGAAATTCCATACATATTGCAATGAAATCAACAACATCTTTCTTCATTCATGGCCAAAAGAATTGGCTTCTTACTACTGCAATTGTTTTTTGGTAACTAGGATGTCTGACATATGAAACTTATGCATTTTTTTTAATACCAAATTCCTAATTTATTTGAAACTAGGAACATAAATTCTATTCTTATGCAAAATTAATCCATCTTCCTTAATCTCATTCTCTTTAATTTTCCGCTATACATTTTCTTGTTGTAAAATTTCTTTTACATGTAGGTAATGTTGATTGGTAACAACAACATCTAAAATTATGCTTTTCAAATATAAATGATGCATACTAATGGATGTAGCATGTATGATATGTACTCTTATTTTGAGTGCATCACAACTTTATTTTTTTTTCCTTTGATATGTTTGATGTCAAAGTCATATCCACTTAAAAATTCCATCCATCTTATCTTCCTATCATTCAAAGATGGTTGTTGAAAAAAACATTTCAGGCCACTATGGTATGTCTTTAATTCAAATCTATTTCTCATGAGATAATGCCTCCACATATTCAATGGATGAACTATGGAAGCAAGCTCCAAATCATGTATGGCATAATTCCTCTCATGTTCTTTAATCTTTCTAGACTCGTAGGTAATGAAATGTCCATTTTGAGTGAGGAATCCACCAAGTCATTTCTTTCATGCATTTGTACATACACTACTACAAGCTGCACTGGAATATGATGGGATTTCGTCGGTTTTTAGACTCCATACAGTCAGCAATCCAACAAGGTCTTGTGCCCCAGTGTCGTCACTAGAAATGTGGTGGTTATCTGATGTTTACAATGTCGTCGAATATCCAATGACGTCGTCATTGATCTATTGAGGATCACGGAGGTCGTAAAACAATGTAAAATAGGATCCATTTCTGATGATACATTGTCGGCTTTCCGACGTGACTATCATCTGCTATCTGAATACAGAACCGATGACCAATTCGACGATAAGCGCCCATTGGAGGTGTGATGTTCATCAGAGGTGTAGCGCCTCC